>JAOSBN010049457.1:0-14708 GCA_027563595.1 Erythroxylum suave | reverse complement strand
GCAGCCATTAATGTTATGCCTAAATCTGTTTATCAATCATTGGGAGTCAAGAATCTTAAGTCCACATCTGTAGTTCTGCAATTGGCTGATAGGCCTATTAGGCATCCTATGGGCATTATAGAGGATATTTTGGTCCAGGTCAAAGCTTTAGTTTTTCTAGCTGATTTTTATGTGCTTGATATGTCTTCCGAAGTTGTGCAGGATACTTCCTTGATTTTAGGTCAACCCTTCTTAAGGACTGCTAGTACCATGATTAGTAAGAAAGAAGGTAGAATCACTATAGAGGTAGGAGATCAATAGGTGAGTTTTAACATGTATGAGGTTATGAAACACCCTTATGAGGATTATTTGCTCCTAGAAGTCAACATGCTTGATGTTGTTATTGATGATGCATGCTCTGAATTTGAACTCCGACACATTTATTCTAACCCTAAACTGAACTCATTCACTGATGACTCCTTGGAAGAAGGATTGTTCGCTAATGTTTTAGGTAAAACGAGGAGTATGGACGTTGACACTGAAATGGAAAGTAGATAAGTTGCCTCACCATAGCATAGCTATCAGCCCAACGTCCACTAGGAGATCTAGGATTCACTGTAGGCATCAGGTCGTTTGTCCTCCTTTACTTACCACCTACTTCTGTTGTATGATTGAATATGATATTGTGGGTGCATGAGTGTATTGAATAAGTGTGGGGGAGAAACTACTTCAGTAGGACCTAGGTTTAGTTTTCAGTTTATACAATTTTAATTCAATAATTCATCTCCTCTTTTATGTTCACTGTGTTTTAGTTTGATGCATGACCTATCTTATATGATTGAGGAAATTGGTGTAAATAGATGAATTGCATTTTGATTTCAAATGCTTTAGGACTTTACAAATGAGTTGAACATCTTATTAGTCTTGTTCATTTTTCTCTCAGGAAAACTTTGCCGTGGCGTGGTTCACTTCGCCGTGGCAACAGGACCACCATTCGTCATAGCATGACATAATTCTTTCACCGCAGTAAGTTCACTGTGGGAATATTCACCGCATCATGACTTAATTCTTTTGCCGTAGTGAGCACACTTCAGGGAATCTTATACGCGGCGAAAGATCTATCTGTGCAAGACACTGAGTGAAATTGCATTTCTACCCTTCTTTTGCTTTTATTCTTCCATCTTCCCTCTATCCTTCTTTGTGATTTCCCCTCCAATTCTTTATTAACCCACTATTCCCTTCCTCATCTTCATACTTCCCTCTAGTTCACCGCGGCAATCCGACCTCACCTTCACCAAATTACTCTTCCTTCATTCTCCTTAGTTCATTTCGTGCTCATCCTTCGTATTTGCGCATCTCTCCGTCTCCTTCGTAAGAATCTCATCTTTGTTATGCGTCTTACCTCTTTGTTTTGTTTAGTTAGGGTATGTTCGAAGTTATTTGCCGTGGTGTAGTAGGCTATAGCTTTCGCCACGGCGAAGGACTTTTCTTTCGCCATGGTGTGGTAAGTGTAGCCTTCGCCGCGGCGACACATCAAGTTCGGCGGGGCAAACTTCATAGTTTTTCGCTTTCAGTAAATTTTGTTCCATCCATTTGGTTATTTTTCTGTGTTTGTTTTCTGCAGGAACATGTCTCAAACTAAAAACTCTACCTATCATTCTCCTACTGTCTTATCTAGTTCATCTGGTTCATCTAATAATTCTACTCCTTCCTATAGCGCTGATTCTGATTTTGCCAACCTAGTCAAAAAGATAGACTCTAGGCCGTTCATTAAAGAGTGCTCCTTTCTCTTGACTCCACGTAACAATCCCTTTGTCATTCACTTGGTACTCTTAGCTTATAGGATTGGTCCAACCAAGGGCTTATGGCAACGATAAATTCGTTTGCCATTTTTGCATTTATGCCCGACACCATAACACCTTAGAACTTAATTTCTGTGGTGTGAAAGCCCCCACCGCATTCACCACAGCAAGCATCCGTGAGCACTATAACCTTCTCCTATTCACCACTGCCACTATGACCAGTTCATCCATCATTATCCATGGGCGATGTTATTTGCACCCTCTGTCTCGAGGGCGCCATCTGGCATCAACCAAGGATTTATCAACGTTATCTTAAACGTTCTGATCTCAGACCCGAAGCTCGTCCTTGGCTCCACTTGGTTAGAAACAACATCATCTTGACCTCCCATCTAGCTTACGTAATGAAACAGCAAGCCTTGTACCTTTTTCTTTTGATGATTGGTCACCCAGTCGACATAGCTCATGCCATTATTTTCGCCATAATTCCATCACCACAGCCAAACTTACCAACGCCATCACTTTCCCCCACCTCGTCACTGACATATTCCAGGCCCACAACTTCCCAGAATTCAACAGTGACAGTTATTTTGACTTGGCTCCCTCGTTTCATTACGCCCGCCTTAAACAACCCCAGATCCAACCTCCTCCCCCTTCCACCCCACTTCCTGATATTGATACCAACCATGCCGCTACAGTGCCTAGTGAGGATGATCCTCCAGCTCCGGCCCCTCCAAAGCCTATCACTTTATAGACCCTTGCTAACCGAGTCGATGGCATTTTTGCAAACATGGCCACCCTCCAGGACACCCTACTTCAGGCCATCGCTCGACAGGATCGAGTTTGACGGTATCGTCAATGGGTGGATGCCTTGCTTGCTGAGCACCTGCACTTCCAACTCCCTTATGATGAAGATGACCCACTTAACAGTGCTGGCGCATCAGGAGTAGATCCTTCTGACGCTGGGGATGATCACCCAATGGAGTAGTTTTAGTTTTCAGATGTTCAGTTCAATTTTGTAATGTCCAAACCTATTGACTGCAATTTTATATATAATTCTCTTTGCAATTTTGATGTGTTGCTAATGAGGCTTTCTCTTTCCCTTGGTTGCATATATGTGTTTATTGTTTTTCAATATTGGGGACAATATGATGTTTAAGTGTGGGGGATTTGTCAATTTGTTATTCTTGTTGTCAATTGTGCATAATGTCAAATTTTTAAACTTGGTGTTTGAATCTTCGCTGTGGCGCACCCTGTCTTCGTCGCGACAACGTGGAAAATTAGATCTTTTCGCCGCGGCGAAGAAATTGCTATTCTTGTTGTCAATTGTGCATAATGTCAAAATTTTAAACTTGGTGTTTGAGTCTTCACTGTGTCGTACTCTGTCTTCGCCGTGGCAACGTGCAAAATTAGATCTTTTCACCGTGGCGAATTATTTCTTCACCACGCCAACATTTGCATGCTGACTAAGAGTTCACCATGGCGACATTCTCTCATTCAACACTTCTCCCTAATTATATTCTTGTCACTTCTGTATGATTTTATAAGTTTCAAAGTGGTCCCTATGTTTTTGAAAATACCTTCTATTCTTTTAATAATATTCGGTTTTGGCTAATTTCATTTTCAATGTTTTCAACACAAAGCAAGTGAGGGTATGCCGATAAAGTAACACTGTATGTTTTTAATTCTTGAGATTGTTAATTGAGATAGTACCCTTGTTGGAAGGATATTTGGGCCCAAATTCTTTCATTGTTGTGTGTATCTGCTTAATTTCATATCTTTCTAGAACTTGTCTTAATTCTTAATCAAAGCTTGATGAATTAGAATTTTGTTAACATGATAGAGGCATTCTTTCAAAACCCTATTGACCTAAACGCAAACCCCGTAAACACTTATCCATTGCTAGCCCCTTGAGCCATATTTTGGAGTACATGCACACATTTTCTTATGGTGTCAACATTTTTATTTCTCATTCTCTTCTAGTTAGCTTAAGAAATTGGTTAAAAAAAGAGAGAAAAGAAAAGAAAAATATATATTCTCAAAAGAAAATATTTTCAGTCTTAAAAAAAAACTCAAAACAAAATATTCTGTCTAAAAAAATATATATTATGTTGTCGTTTGTATAAATATTGTCTTACAGTCGACATCTATTTCATACTTAAGGTGTATATACTCATATTTTTCTTTCTTCTTTCGTCCATTCCATCCATTTCATCTAGCTTTCCATGCATTACAACTTTGAAAAGCCCTCATGATTTTTGAGATTATAGTTCTTGTAGTGGAGAAGTAGAACTATCATAAGCTTATGATAGAGAATGGAATAAGCAGATTTTAGAGTGAAATTATCCCAAAAACAAGTGAGATGAGAGAAAACACCTTGCCTTGAGTGAGATTTCTTTTGCTCAATCTTTTGGATTAAATTCTTATAGTGTTTATTTTCTTGGCACTCTTTCAGTTTGCTTTGATTGATTTATGAGAAAGTGATTTTTACCAATTTCCTACTCTTATTTTAAGCTTGGTCGGGATTTTCTTTTGCACTGGTGTCTCTTAGACTCTTATAAACTTTGTTCAGGAGTACAAAGGTCTAAGTGTGGGGGAATTTGATTAAGCCCAAGTTTATTATAGAAATTGATGACATTTTCATGACCTTTACTACACTTCTTAACTCCTATTTCTAAATTTTGTACTTAATTTGATTCTTGAGTGTCTACCTTTATTTTATGTAGTTTGAGAGTAAAATTTGTCAGAAATTAGTATTAAATGCACTAATTAATTTTCTGAGAACAATTGATATTGCAAATTACCATTTGTTCATTGTAGGAGACTCAAGGAGAAGTGACTCAAGAAGAAGATGTAGAGTCAAGGAAAGAGCTAAATTCAAGTCAACAAGTGAATAGAAGATGTAGAGTCAAGGAAAGAGCTAAATTCAAGTCAACAAGTGAACAGTTGCAACAGGATGTTTGCCGCAGAGAAGAATGAAGAGTTCTAAGCAAAACTTTCAGGAAAAGTTAGCCGCAGCGAAGATTTATTCTGTCGCCGCGGCGAAAGGTGCCAACAATGCAATAAAACTTTTAGGAAATTTCACCGCGGCAAACCTTCGAATACCCGAATCATTTTTGGAAAATTTCCCACTGTGTAACCCTATGCATAACCAATTTTCTTTAAAAACCTACCATTTTAGGTTAAAGAGGAGCCGACACAGTATTAAAGAAAAAACACTCTATCACTCTCTAAAAACCTTCAAACACTACCATCATCTACTCCTCTCTACTTCACCATCAACTTCTCCACCGACAGCTGCTACCATGGATGCTTCCAGTGGGTTCCCAGTTGCGATTCCTCTTGGAGTAATGCTTAGCTAGTGATTGAGTCCAAGTTTATAACATAAATTGGTGACATTTTTATGACCTTTGCTATACTTTTTGACTCCTATCTCTAGCTTTTGTGCTTAAATTGATTATTAAGTGTGTGCTTTTATTTTATGTAGTTTGAAGGTGAAAAGTGCTGCAAATTAAGATTAAATGCACTAATTAATTTTCTAAGAACAATTGATACTGCAAACTACTATCTTTTTATTATAGGAGACTCAAGGAAAAGGAAGTCGAAAAGAAGAAATGGAATAAGAGAAGGCTGAAGTGAAGTCAACGCAACAGGAAGTTCACGGCAGCGAAGTGGATCTATTGCCTCGGCGAAAAATGATGAATCTTGGCTGAACTTTGGGGAAAAGTTTACCGTGGTAAAAGAAGAAAGAGCCAGCGAAGAACAAATCCTTTCGGGAAAAGTTCGCCGCAGTGAAAATCATTTGTCGCCACGACGAACCTTCGAAAACCCAGACTATTTTTGGGAAAATCACACTCTATACAACCCGACCTGGAATCATTTGTTTTCAAACCTACTAAATTAGGTTGTATTCTGCACCATATAGAAAAAGTGACGACAGAAAAACAAGAGAAGAGAAGTTCTTTCATTCCCGACTCCTCCCTCCACTTCACCGTCATCCATCAGTTTCCTTCCATTTTTATCTATCTCCGTATTCACTATCTGCTGCTGCTGCTATGGATGCTCTTAGTAGGGTTCCAGTTGTGAGTTCTCCCGAAGCAATGCTTGGCTAAGCATCGATTCTTCTTAAAGATGTAGCAATGGTTTGAGTTCAGTGGGCTTCAAAGGGGAGTAGTTTGTTCATATTTATCTACACTGTTATGAACTCCTGAGTTAGGATTTATTCTTTGTAGTTGGATTTTCTTGATTATAGTTTAATCAAGTGTTGAACAATGAATTGTGTTATTGGGTTTGTTGATGTAAAACTTGGAGCTTGAATATATGAAGTCTTATATATGTCATTTTGTGATTTTGATAATTCTCTTTTATCTAACTAGTTGTGTTTGATATTGAGATGATCCTTGATCGCCAAATTGACCATTTGCATTAAGTCACTCTTGGTACTCACTAAGATTCATTCAACAAGGTTTTAAGAAATGTAGTTCATTGGTTAAAACCTTGGACTTAAAGAGTTCTTTATGGTTTATAATTTGGAAACTTAGCGATTTTTACTCCCACAAAGATTTGTTTTGAACCATGATAGCCAAAGCCCATTCTTCAAGAGGAGTTTATCAAATTTTATCATTGTTTTAATTATCAATTTCTTATTCCCAAAAATACAAAAAAATCTTTTTACACATTTTCTTTTCAATTAGTTTAATTTTGTTAGTTCTCCAAAGAACCAAACCCCCTTGCCAACCAATTTAGTTGCATTTCATGACATTTAGGCTAGATTAGATCTATTGCATTAGGTTCCAATTAAGTGAGACGACTCGAGGTTGCATCTTATATTTGAATCCTTGGAATTAAATTTTTGATTCGACCTCCAAGCGCAAAACTGAAAGACAAAGCATCAGATCAAAATGACGCCGTTGCTGAGGAACCAAGCAATTGGTTTTCTGTAGGTTAGCCATTTGTCATTTTTGTTTCTTATTGAGTTAGGAACCTTTTCTTCTACATTCCCTTTTTACATAGTTTAGTGTCATATTTATCAATAGTATAGAATTTCTATTTTCCTTTACATAGTTTTAAAATTTTGAAAACTCAAACACAAGCATATATACTTTCGTACATACTTTCACATACCATACACTTACACCCATCGCATCTCATCTTTTATTTGACTTTGTGTGCTTGCGAGTAAATTTTGTTACGTTTTATTTACCTTTGAATTGTTCCTGTGCATGCCCTAGAAAGTAAAACTCTTACTTTTTTATCTTGAAATTGAAAAACGTTTAAGAAAAATTAAAAGAGAAAGAATAGCAAAAGAGAGAAGTAAGGAGTTAGTTGGAAAAGAATCAAATGAGCAAGAAAGTGAGAGCAACCCTATAAAAGGAGTGAATATGACCGAGAACCCAGTTTGTCCCCAAAACCCTAACTTTCATATTAACTAACCTAAAAATGGTGATAATGGAGGTAATGGGGAGCATGAGAGAGTAGGTGAAAATAATGGGAATCAAAGAAGAAGGACTATTAGGGAAGCAACAACTTTTGATGTCAATTATGACCCATTTACTACTGCTTGTCCTAATTTTGATGTTAATTTTGAAGTGAAGGGATTACTGATTAATTCTCTTCCTAAATTTCATGGCTTGACAGGAGAAGACCCCTACATGCACTTGCAATCCTTATCCATGATTTGTCAGAGTATGAAACCAGTAGGAGCTTCACTTGATCAAGTGCTATGAAGGTTTTTCACCTATCTCTGGAAGGAAAAGCAAGAGAGTGGTACATGAGTCTTCCAAGGCATGTAGCGAATACCTACCATAGCTGGGCCAATCTAAGGAAGGCTTTCTTGGAAAAGTATTTTCCAGCTTCCCGCACTTCATCGATGAGGAAGGAGATTTACTCGGCACGCCAGGAGTATGATGAGTCTCTTTATGACTACTGGGACCGCTTCCAAGTTTTATTATCTAGATGCACTCATCATCAAATACCAGATGAACAGTTAGTACAATATTTCTATGTTGGTTTGAAAAGTCAAGATAAAGGCATATTAGATGCGGCATCGGGAGGTTCATTGATTGATCTTACAGCTTCGGAAGCATGGGATTTGATCAAGAAGATGGCTCTAAATCATCAAAATATATTGTGAGAGACAACTGAGGAGTGCATGAGTTGGGTACCACAGTAGCCCACTAAAAAAGAATGGAGAGTTTGGAGTCAAAGGTTGAGTCTTTAGAGAGCAGAGTGACATCATAACTATCCTTCATCACTGCCAAGTTGAAGAATATGAATGTGCATCGACCGACATCTTCTATGGATCTCACAGCACATAGTTGTGATATTTGTGGGTCGGTGATGCACATATCCAGTGTGTGCCCCAGTCGGCTTGAACAAGTGTCTGCAGTATATCCGGGACGACCAAGTTTGAAATGGGACCCGTACTCCAACACGTATAACAAGGGATGGAAGGCTAACCGTAGGTTTAATTGGAGGAATGAAGAAGGACGGGTTCAAAACTGATTTCAACAAGAGGGAGGAGCTGGTACTTCTACTACCCAATTCCCCAACCTACAGCAAATCATGACTATCCCACCTAAGGAGGATACTACTGTTACAAAACATGATGACTTTGATGAAGCTAGAGCGGACTTCAACTAATAATCAATTCAACGTCATTGCTTCTCTAATTCAGCAAGATTCTTCAAAGAATGCTATTCAGTTCAATGCCTTGGAAAAGAGAATGGAACAATGGAGGACAAAAGCGGAGAACATCAACTCTTTTGTCACTCAATTGTCAAACAACATGAGTGAGAATCAAGAAGAAGCAGTGGGACCATTCCTTCTAATACTGTGATGAACCCAAAGAGTTTAAATGCAATTGCTCTCTGAAGTGGGAAACAAGTTAATCATCAAGACGACGAAGAATGTGATGAGGTGATGGATGGTGGAGAATTGCCTTTACCCAGAACACCGTCAAGAATTCTGAAAGCTCTAAAGAAAAAGCACTTTTGAATGAAAGGAAGTCTGAATCAAAGAACAATGGAGCTACTTCAGAAGGTTCCAAGGAAAAAGTACCAACACATGAGCATGGGGAACCAAGCAAGCATGAAGCCCAAGGTAAGGAGGTAAACCTTCAAGACATACCTTTTCCTAGCTCATATTTAATGAGCAAGCGTATGACTGACATTAAACATGAAAAAGATGTTGTTGATTTGTTTGGAAAAGTTGAAGCCAACATCCCTCTACTTGACTTAGTGAAAAGGGTTCCGACCTATGCTAAATATCTTAAGGACTTGTGCACTAACAAGAAGTTTAGGTCTAAGTGAGCTCGAATGTGTCAGCTCTTTTTAAACCTCAAATACCCGTCAAGTGTCAAGACCTTGGATCTTTCACCATTCCGTGCATAATAGGAAAAATTACCATAGGAAGGGCCTTGTTAGATCTAAGGGCCGCAATCAATGTGATGCCTAAGTGTGTTTATCAATCCTTAGGAGTCAAGAGTCTAAAGCCCACTGTTGTGTTACAACTGACTGATAGAACTTTTAGGCATCCAGTGGGGATTATAAAGGACATTTTGGTCCAGGTCAAGGGTTTGGTTTTTCCTGTTGATTTTTATGTGCTTGATATGTCTTCTAAAGTTGTGCAGGATACATCTTTGATTCTTGGGTGACCCTTCTTAAGGACTGCTAGTACTATGATTAGCATGAAAGAAGGTAAGATCACCATAGAGGTCAGGCATCAACAGGTAAGCTTTAATATGTATGAAGCTATGAAACACCAGCTTTGAAACACCCCCATGAGGACTATTTGCTCTTAGGTGTGAACATGCTTGACATTGTTGTTGATGATGCATGTGCTGAGTTTGAACTGGCAATGAACCCATTAACTAACGATTCCTTGGAGGAAATATTTTTTGCTGATGTTTCAGGTGAACTGCAGAGTGTGGACTTTAGCACAGAACTAGAAAGTGATCAAGTTACTTCGCCACAGCATGGCTATGAACCAAACGTTCCCCAGAAGTTGAAAGATCCACCATAAGCAACATGTTGTTTCTCTTCCTCCATTTACAATGTACTTCTGCTTTATGATTGAAGATGACATTGTTATGCATGAGTATGTTGACTAAGTGTGGGGGAGAAACTACTTCAGTAGGATTAGGTTTCGTTTTTAGTAAGACTTAGGTTCAATTGTTTTATTTCAATAATTCATCTTCCCTTTGAATTCTGTGTTTTAGTAGATACATGAAACATTTCCTATGATAGAGGAAATAGGTGTAGATGATGAATTGCATGTCGTTTAAATGATAATTATGGAGTTACATATGAGTTGAGTATGGGGGCAGAAAGAGTTTGGGTCTCTTTAGAAAACTACGCTGCGGTGAACTTTTCATTCGTCGTGGCCACATCGCCTCTCAAGCCAATTCTTCGTGGCGTGCATTATTCTTTTCGCCGCGGTGAACACTATAGCCTTCGCCACGACGTGCATTAATTCTTTTGCCACGGCGAACACCTTTCCCACGGTGAATGACCTTCCAGCATCAACCCTCCGAGGGACATTTCCCTTTCTACCCTTGATAATCTTTGTACCATTTAGCTTCCCTCCGTCTTTTTCGTCATTTCCTTTCCCCTTTCTTCTAAACTTACCACCCTCTTCCCCCTCTTTCATTTTCATCTTTCTCACTCAACTTCACTACGGTGATTACCTTGCAACATCACCGTGTTCTCGTCCTCCTTCACCCGCTTTGTGTGCGTAATTGGTGTCTTCGTTTCCTCCCTCTTGTTTTGTATGTTTTCCCTCTTTGTTTCGTTCTTTCTTCGCTTACTTACTGACAATTAGGTTTTGCTGTAGCGAGGAAACCAATGTTTTCACTGCGGCGTGGCGAGACTAATAATCTTCAACATGGTGAGGAATCCATTCTTTGCCACGGCGTGAAGAGTGCAGTCTTTGCTGCGGTGACAGCACAATTTTTCCATGGCGAATGTTTTTTTCCGCGGCGTACTTTCCAGATTTTAAATTTTTTTAGTGCATTTGTTTATTCCTTATGTTTATTTTTCCTTGTTTTCTGCAGGAATATGCCTCGAACTAAGAATGCCACCCATCACTCCACCCCTACCCCCTCTAGCGACTCAGCTTCTTCCCATCATTCCGATTCCACCCAATCCTCCCATCCATCCACATCCTCCTGCCCCTCCCATTCCTCCTCTTACTCTGATCCTCCCACTAACTCTGAATATTCTGACCTAGCCGCCAAAGTAGATGCTAGGCCTTTCCATAAGGAGCGACCCTTTCCCTTGACTCCTCACAACCATCCTTTTGTTCGCCAACTAGTCTAATCCCAACTCACCAGCTTAGTCCAACCATGGGACCAGGGCATCGACAAATTTGTCTGCCACTTCTACACCTATGCCCGCCTCCACAACACCATGGACATTAATTTCCATGGTGTAACAGTTCCTTCCGCCTTCACCACCTCCCATATCCACACCCACTACAATCTTACTCCCATACTTCGCTACCATTACAACCACCTCATCCACGATTATCCCTAGAATGATGTCATTTGTACCCTCTATCCCAAGGGTACCCAATGGCATCAACCTCGCATTTATCAACGCTACATCAAGCGTTCCGATCTCCGCCTTGAAGCTCATCCTTGGCTTCATCTTATCAGCAACAACATCATTTTCACTTCCCACCTCGCCTATGTTACCAAACAACAAGCCTTGTACTTATACCTCCTTATGGTTAACTGCCTGGTCAATATAGCCAGTGCCATTGCTTCCGTCCTTCACGATTTCATCACAACAGCCAAGCTCACCAACTCCATTATCTTTCCACATCTCATCACTGACATATTTCGGGCTCATCGCGTTCCGGAATACCCTAATGATAGCTATTTTGACCCAGCACCACTGTTTCAATACGTCCGGCTTAAACAGCCTCAGCACCCACCTCCACCACAACCAGCCCCACTCCCTACCCCTTCCACCTCCTTTCTCGATGTTGCTGCCACTCATACCGAGGCCTTGCCTTGCGAGGAAGATCATCCTGCTCCAGCTTCGCCTGCACCTATCACTCTGCAGTCCCTAGCTCACTAAGTAAATGGCCTATCTACTGACCTGGCTACCCTTCGGGACACTATTCATCAAGCCATAGCCCAGTAAGAGCGAGATTGGAGATATTAGTAGCGGATGGATGCATTGCTTGCCCAACACCTACGCTTTCAGCTTCCTCCCGATGATGATGACTCCCTTCTTAGTGCTGGCTCGTCGAGTGACGCTCCTGCCGTTACTGGGGATGATCCCCCAGTAGCTTAGTTCGAATGTTTTTCTTATATTTTTCTAGTTTCTTTATCCAATGCTCAGTTCATTTGTAATTTCCAACTTTTTGGACATCATATGTATCTACTTCATTTTGATATTCCATTTATTGTTACTGCACCTTTTCCTTTCACTTGCTTTATTTATGTCCATTACTCTTGTATTTTGATTACTTCACATTGAGGACAATATGATGTTTAAATGTGGGTGAGGTTTTCTGATCTTATAACTCTTGTTTGTGCTTCATTTTGGCCATTTAAATGTGTGTGTTAGTGAGTATTGTGCAAAAGTTTTAAAAACTTCGTGATTTTGGCAAAAGTGTTGATCTTCACCACGGTGAACTTATTCTTCACTGCAGCCATATGCATGATTTTCGTCGCAGCAAGCACCATAAATTTATGATGACTTTGCCGCGGCGAACTCATTCTTCACCACAACCATGAACATGATTTTCGCCGCGGTGAACCTTGTTTCTCCACGGCGCAATACTTTTCTAAAAAGAAGGTAATATTTTTATAATTTTGCCTTCATTCAACAATTCTCCCCAATTAGATTGTTGTCACTCTTGTATCTCAAAGCTTTTATAAGTTTTACAGTGATTCTTGAGTTCTTGAAAATACCTCCCATTCTTTAAATGATAGTTGGTTTTGGATGATTTCATTTTCGATGTTTTCAACACAAAGTGAGTGAAAGTATGCTGACAAAGTAGCACTTTATGTTTTTAAAACTTGAGATTGTTTATTGAGATATTAACCTTGTTGGAAGGATATTTGGGCCTGAATTTTTTCAATTTTTGTGTGTATCTGGTTATTTCATATCTCTCTAGAACTTGTTTCAATTCTTAATCAAAGCTTTATAAACTAGAATTTTGTTAATATGATAGAGGCATTCTTTCACAACCCTTTAACCCAAACACCATCCCATAAACACCTATCTATTGCTAGCCCCTTGAGCCATAATTTATGAGCACATACACTCATTTTTATATGGTGTATAAGTTGACTTTGTATTTTCTTTTAGTATTTCATCCTTATACAGTGTTAATAGACATTTTGAAATAAAATAAAATAAAATAAGAAAAAAAGATGTATATGTATACTCTTAAGTACATTAAAAAAACAAACAAAAAATAGAGAGAAAAAAGGAAAAAGAAAAAGAAAGAAAAAAGGGGGTTGTCAATTATGTAAATATTGACTTACTGTTGACACCTATTTCATAACTGTGGTGCATGCACTCATACTTGTTTCTTCTTTCATCTATTCTATCCATTCCATCTAGCCTACCGTGCATTACAACCTTGAAAAGTCCTTTTGATTTTCAAAATCCTAGTTCTTGTAGTGGAGAGGTAGAATTATTACAAGCTTATGGTAGAGAATGGACTAAGTAGATTTATAGAGTGAAATTATCCCAAAACAAGTAAGATGAGAGTAAACACCTTACCTTGAGTGAAATCTCTTTTGCTCAATCTCTTGGATTAATTGTTTATAGTGTTTATTTTCTTCGCATTCTTTCATTCTGCTTGGATTGATTTCTGAGAAAATGATTTTTGCCAATTTCCTACTTTTATTTTAAGCATGGTCGGAATTTTTCTTTTGCACTTG
Source organism: Erythroxylum suave (assembly GCA_027563595.1). NCBI lineage: Eukaryota > Viridiplantae > Streptophyta > Magnoliopsida > Malpighiales > Erythroxylaceae > Erythroxylum > Erythroxylum suave. The sequence continues at coordinate 1,025 of JAOSBN010049457.1, read as the reverse complement.
CATCTCTTTGACTCTTATAAACTTTTTCCAGGAGTACAAAGGTCTAAGTGTGGGGGAATTTGATTGAGCCCAAGTTTATAACATAAATTGGTGACATTTTCATGGCCTTTGCTATACTTTTTGACTCCTATCTCTAGCTTTTGTGCTTAAATTGATTCTTGAGTGTGTGCTTTTATTTTATATAGTTTGAAGGTGAAAAGTGCTACAAATTAAGATTAAATGCACTAATTAATTTTCTAAGAAAAATTGATACTGCAAACTACCATCTTTTTATTGTAGGAGACTCAAGGAAAAGGAGGTGAAAAAGCAGAAATGGAATGAGAAAAGATTGAAGTGAAGTCAACGCTACAGGAAGTTCGCCGCGGCGAAGTGGATCTGTCACCATAGCGAAAAATGATGAATCCAGGCTGAACTTTTACGAAAAGTTTGCCGAGGTGAAGATTAATTCTTTCACCGCAGCGAAAGAGCCAGCAAATAATAAATCCTTTCAGGAAAAGTTCACCACGGCGAAAGTCATTTGTCGCCGTGGCGAACCTTTGAAAACCCGGACTTTTTTTTAGAAAATCACACTCTGTGCAACCCGACCCGGCAACGTTTGTTTTAAAACTTACTAAATTAGGTTATAGTCGAAAACTAGACAGAAAGAGAGACGACAAAAAAATAGAAGAGAGAAGTTCTCTCATTCCCGACTCCTCCCTCCACTTCACCGTCATCCATCATTTTCCTTCTATTTTATCTATCGCCTATCCACTATCTACTGCTGCTGCTATGGATGCTTTTGGTAGGGTTCCAGTTGTGAGTTCTCCCAAAGCAATGCTTGGCTAAGCATCAGTTCCTCTTGAAGATGTAGCAATGGTTTGAGTTCAACGGGCTTCAAAGGGGAGTAGTTTGTTCATATTTATCTACACTGTTATGAACTCCTAAGTTAGGATTTATGCTTTGTAGTTGGATTTTCTTGATTATAGTTTAATCAAGAGTTGAACAATGAATTGTGTTATTGGGTTTGTTGATGTAGAACTTGGAGC
>JAOSBN010049416.1:0-14712 GCA_027563595.1 Erythroxylum suave | reverse complement strand
TGGACACTGGAATTTGATGGGTTACACTTGATGGGCTCCTTTTGGACTTCGAACCATAGGCTTTTCTTTGGGCTTTGGATTTTCGACCCAAAATAGTAAAAATGGGCCAAACCCATTTTCAGGTGTAAACAACGGCACACACATGTTTGCATGAATCCAGTCTCTCCCCAGAAGCAACTTGTAATTGGCGTTGGTGTTGATTACAAAGAAAGCAGACACGCACGTCTTACTCCCCACCGTGATTTGCAGTGGAACTACTCCCAAAATCCTTGCTACGTCCCCGGCCACCGCATTCACCACTAGATCTGTAGCATTGATGTCCTTTTCCCTTTTCCCAAGTCCTAATAACACTTTCAATGGAATCATGTTTACAACTGCTCTATTGTCCACCAAAACTCTGTTCAGTGGCTTTCCATTGACGCAAGCCCATATGTATAGTGGTTTAGTGTGATTCACTGTCAACGGCTTGTCAAACGTCAGTGCTTTGCTCTCCTCGGTGTCCTGCATTTTCTCTGAGAACTTCTCCACTGGACTTTGTTCTTCTTCTGCAGCCGACACTTTCCTTTCATCTCTTGGCCTATCTTTCGCCTCATCATCAAGATCGACCCGGCAAAAAATAGCTAGTAGTAATGCCAAAGCGGCTCCCAAGTAATAAACAAGGACCTCACCAACATTGAAGTATCTGTCTTCCTAGTCTTCAATATCACCATCCTTGGTTGCCTTTCTTCTAAATTTGTTCCTTTGAATCTCTCCATCACAGTGCTCAACCATCTGCTTGGTCATGTTGACTAACTCTTTCCCTTTGACAAGTATCTCTTGTTTTTTTACTAAGTGAACCATGGTCTGCATCTGAAGTTTCGTCTACAGTTCTTCTTTTTCCCAGAATAGTCTCTAGGCCAACTTCTTACGATGTAACCTTCTTTTCTTTGTTTTAGCGTTTCTCTGAGTATCAATGAGTGTTTCCTTCTTGTCCTTCCTTCTGTTTTCCACCCTAATCCACTCTCTAGCTCTCCTGGGCATCGGTGGCTTGACAAATTTCAAGTGATCACCAATATTGATGGCTACCTGGTCACCAGCTTCATTGTTATTTCCGGTGACCCAGCTACCGATCCTTTCCAGTGTACTGATTCTCCCTTTAGATGCAATGGTGAGGTCGTCTTCCCTTTTCTATATGTTCGACTTTTTAGGACTCTACACTTGATTCGTATGCTCTTGTCTCCTCTTTTGGTCGAGCTAACTTCTCATATCGATACTTGCTACGTTCACTAACCCCACCGAGAATGGATTCTTATCAATGAGCATTGCCTCCTCTGGAAACTTGAGAATCTTTCTGTTGATGCGATCTTGAATCATGTTCCTGAAGGCCCATCACATATTGTAGAATGAGTCCACGCATTATGGTATTTGCAACAGTCTTTGGCCTTCATCTCCTCCTTAATGGGCAAAACATAGTCTTCCAGTAAGGAAATAAAATAAAATTTCATGAGATAATAAAAAATTTCCAATGTCTTAGTTACATCGAAAGTGCACTTATTCCCCCTCTTGTCGTTGTTCTGTTGCACTCTAGGGGGCATCTTTGCCAGGTATGGGCATACTATGCTTCCAGTATCAGATACGACAGCTATGGCAACCTCCACTTCAGCATTGTGGACTTCCTTGAAATAGGTCCCTATGGCTTGCTTTCTGAGCTTATGGTCTTCTTTAAGTAACTCCTCGTATTCTATCACCTTCACAGCCAACTCGAAAAAGTCTCTAAAGTCCATCCCTTGAAACTTTTTCCTTAGCTCCAGGTCCAAACCCTTTTGTGCCATCTTCACAAACTCAGTCTCTGGAATGTTAATCCGTCACTTGTTTCTCATCCTTTTGAACCTGGCAATGAAGTCATCTGCCCTCTCTCCGGCACGCTGAGTCAGTTTGGACAAATTCATAATACTGACTTCGGGTTCGCTTTTATAGAACTAGGCATGGAAAACTCTTGTCATGTCCGCCCAACCGAACATAGAGTCCCTTAGCAGTGACACGTACAAAGAGAAAGCGACTCCAGTTAGCGAATTCGAGAACAACTTTAATAGCAGATACTAGTAGTTGTCATAGCTAGAAAATTCCGAGCACTGAGTGGTAAACCTAACTATATGCTCAATAGCAGACTACTTGTCTTCTCTAGAAAACAACGTGAAATCCAGGATTTTCACACCCCTGGGAAAGGTTGTTCTATATATGAATTCAGGATAAGGTTTCCTAAACTCGGGTCAGACAATCTAATTGAATCCAGGGCTATACAATTCTTGGGCGATCTCATGAAGTGCGTCCCTAGTGACATGATCGATCACCTGAGTGTTTTGCCCATGCATTGCTTGGCCCATGGTCACCGACTGCTGAATAGCCTAGTGACTTGTACTTCTTGGGAGCACCTACGTCTGGCTAGTCACCAGACTCCCATTGCCCCTTGAGCTCATTCCTTTTTCATAGAGGTGAAGTTTAGTCACTGGCCCAGTGTGACTATGGAACTGAACAGGGGTTTTGTGGTTGATGGACATCGGAGGCATGGCAGCACTCGGTGACTCATCCCTTCTATGAGGTGGCTGGTAAGTGGTCACCAGCTGTTTCTCCTTATTGGGGCTGTCAATCCTAGTGGACTGCCCCTTGAGCACCTTCATGGGAGAAGTTTCTCCCAACTTGGCCGCCTTGGCTGGCGACCCTTCGCCTTCAGTTGAAGTGACCGTAGACGTCACTAGTTGATTTTTCGCGGCCACTGGTAACTTACTGGCCTGCGATTCAGCTTGGCGCAACGTCTTACTTGATTCTCCTCCACCTATGCCCTTGTCTTTCTCTGGCATGGCAGATCCAGTGACCGCAACCAAGATCTCCTTTCGATTACTCCATACAGTATTCAATAAAGTGTGCATTTCAGCTGTTGATTTCTCTATGGCCTCCAGAACCTTTGTTAAAAGGATCTCATTGTTGCTTAATTGCCTTAACTCAAGGGGTTGAGGTTGGTCTTCCTGCGTTGTTGTTGCAACGTTTTCTATATCATCATCTCCACCGAGGGAAACGTTAGTACTCTTACTTGATCTTGTTCTCGTCATTGCGTGGGTCCCACTGAGCATACCAAAAATATGTTTGGACTTTATTTGACTAAAGGACAACATGTAGCCCTTTGTTCATTTGTGAATGAATTTCAAGCGTGCCAAGAAATTAAAGTGTTTTCAAACTAAAGAAAAATAGGAAAAAAATATTGTGCTTCGTAATCTGACTGAAATAAAAAACGACTTTGTATTGCTAGGAAGGGACAAAAATCTAACAGAAAGTACCTTGCTTCATTAGTAGACAAATTGGCAAAAACACAATGACTAAAAAAATTGAAAGAAATAGCTAATGATAATTGAAAAAGGAAAGGGCTAGGTTAAGGAAAAATAAAAGGATTGCCAAAAATAATAAGCTAAAGAATTCAAAGATTTGCTAGGATGCCAGGCTTTTTGATATGTCAGAGGTTGGATCCCTTTTTCTGCTTCAAAGCTCCTATTTATAGCCAAAGATGTTGAGTGTCTTTCTGCAATTGAACTTGTAATCCTGATAAAATTCTATCTCACTAGATAAAGATAAAGTTTAAATAAACCTCATCTTATCCGATAGAGATAGAGTTGGGGTGTTGTCCATCATCTTATCCTCTTATCTCCTCTTTAAATTTGGACTCCTAAACTCCTACTCCAACTCAAATACGTCCCTCTTTGCTGGACACTAAACTCTGATGGACCAAGGCCAGTGACTGGACTTCGAACCATAGACTCTCTTTGGGCTTCGGGTTTTCAGCCTAAAATAGTAAAAATGGGCCGAACCCTTTTTCGGTGTAAACAAGTACCCTCAAGCTTTTCCATAAAAAGTTTTATTTCATGGTTCCAATCAATGAGAAGCTATCAACCAAAGATAGAATATCTAGTTCCATCCCCGCTATAAAATTTTCTTTATACAACTCCGTAATTGAGACACGTGATTACTTGTTCTTTGGTTGTGAGTTCATAAGATGTCCATAGAGGAGATTCTTTCCTTAATTTTTCTAGCCTCATCTATGATTGGGTTGTTGACTGGATGTTGCTAAAGAGACGAAGTGACTAGAGGTTGGAAAACTTTTCCAAGCTCTTATTTGGTAGGTTCTAATACGAAATTTGGAAGGAAAAGAAAATATTTTAGCATCACTCCAGCAAGATACACCCTACCGAGAGATCCTTTACTAGAAAAGAATTTACACTATGTTGTTTTACAGTCACTATGATAGAGTAGATTAAGAAGATTAATATGGATGCCCTCAAACAACAATGATTATGTACTAGCAGTAGGAATAAGTACTTGATTTAGTTGGAACTAATTGTATGTCTTCCTGAATCTTTTTTAATACAATTTATTTAATTTTAAAAAAATTAGCATCACTTATTTTGGTTTCCTTTTCTTAAAATCAATTATTCCATACTCCAAGTGTTATAGTTTTGTTTTATGATTAAAAAGAAAAGGAAAACAAGGAAGTAGATGGATGTAGGAGATGCAAACACTACAACAAATGGACTCTTTGCCGATGATTTAACTGGTGACGAAATTCAATTCGTCACCAAAATAGAACATATTGCAATGTCAAAAACAAGTCGTCACTAAAACTTGACGTTTACCGACAAATACAAAAAGCGTCATACAAGAAAAAATAGTTAGTGGCAAATAAAAAAAACATCGCCAAATGGTTAATATTTAGTGACGCTAAAACTACATCGTCACCAAATGTAGAACAATGGATGACGATTTAATTTATTTGTCGCTAAATATGGAAATGATGATGTTTTTCGCAAATGTCACCATAATGGGTTGCATATTTAGCGACGAATCTCATAAATCGTCACCAAATAGGTTGTATATTTAGTGATGATATTATTGAGCGTCAATAAAAGTCAATATATGGTGACGAAAATTTTATTTAGTCACAAAAGCTTAAACATTCAGCGACGATTGTTTGTCATCGTCACTAAATGTCGAGTATTCAGCGATGATTTTTAATAATCGTCACCAAATGGCACACATACAGCGACAAATTCTAAAAATCGTCACTGAATACTTACAATTGGTGATGAATTGTGCAAATTGTCGCCAAATGATTGACATTTTCAAAAATTTTAAAGCTAACATTTTTATAGTCTATCATACTTAACTAAGATATGTTTTATTAGAGATTTTGTTTGAATGTTTACAATGTATTATTAAAGAAAATGTTAACATAATTTTAAGTATTAAACAGTAGTATTAATTAATCATTAATATTTACAAAATTGGCAAAATAAGTTATAAAAATGTTTATTAATTTTGTGAATATAATAATATGATATAACATAACAATATAGTTATAGAACAATACAATACGAAGTTTGAATTAGAAGTTACCCAAATCATATAGTTATAGAACTAGAACAATAACAACCCACATTTAATAGTATGCAAGTTGACTTCTAAGTAGTAGATATGTTGTTTGACAAATTATTACAGATACAATAATAAATAAACTTTAAAGTTGAGTTCAGTTGATTGACTCGCTAACTGAAAATGATATAATTAATTTTTTGGATTCTAAGTAACACGAGAGTCAGTAAAGGTAAATGAATCCCCAATGTCTGGATTCCCCAGAAGGGTCCTTGCACATTTGAATGCACCAATTGAAACAGTAAAAGTTGTTCCCTCAAGTGTAGGGTTTTTCATACCCTCTTGCAACAATTTTTCCGCTATAGTTAAATTTTTAGAGGATGGAGTGAATAAGTCGCGTTAGATTTAGTACCTAAAACACAATCAGTATAGAAGTTAGATATTGTCATACTAGTAAATTGTTAAATGAACTGAAATTGGAGTGATATGCATACGTGCATGACCAGACAAAGTATTCAAAATTGATGAATTTTCCAAATCAACCGATTTTCTTTTACGGACTGTTGTGACATCGCTCCTGCCTACATGGGCATACATGTCAACTTTGAGATTGAAGGAAGCTTAAAACAAGCATGTAGTATAAACCATCAAATGTGAATATATATAATAGCTTCATAAAAGGAAATGAGATGTACATAATAAGGAAAGTGATATAGTTCGGATGATACTAAACACCTTGAATCAGAAGATACGCAATAAAAGGCAAACGACAAGTCTATAGATACTGGAGATTTCTTTTTTAGTTTTGGTTTGCTCAACAAGGACAATTTTGTCACATTCCTCCCAATGGTATGAATTAGGGCCATCCGGAACTAGTCCCTATATTGACATTCCTTGTCATTAAACGTTAAACATGGGTGGGAAGATAGACATAAAAAATAATAAAGATAGACAGTAAATGATCTTCAAAACATAACCATAAACACAACTCATACTCAAATGCATAATTAAGAACTCACAATAAACACCTATAGGGTTTTCGTGAATAATCACAATAACCATGAAGTCACATGAGGTATAAGTACTAAATAATGTAACTTTTTCGAGATTAAGCCCCCTAAATCAGGACATTAACACACAAACGAGGCGCAGTCTACTTAATTTTAGTTGTCTAACAAAATATACATGTGCTTCACAGGACTAGAGGAGAGCCCAAAGTCACAAATGGCAAGCAGGATGCATTTACATAAGTTCCTCAGTACGCAAAATCTAGAAACAAGGATATGAAGATTCAATAACGGTGAGGTAAACAAAACCGATTCGACTTTGAAAACTATCATAGCAAAATCCAAACTATCCAATGACAATGTCCAAATAATTATACACAAACAAATAACATGAAAATTAGAAAACATCATATACAAAAGTCAAAGAAATCAACTTTTGCATGAAAAAAATCCTATGTACAGATCTACAGAAAGAACGTCTAGATCTACCATAGAAGGATAAGAATCACAACTTTTCTATTTAACAATGGCACAATACTTTTTTTTCTTTGAAAACATTGTCTCGAGAGCCAAATGGAAACATTACAGAGCTAGTACCTAAAGTAGACTAAAACTTGTAACAAACCAAGATTGACAAATAAAGACTCGATCTTGTCAGCTAAAGATGTAGAAGAGCTTGATAACCATAAATGAAAATACAACAGATAGTAAAAAAGAAATGACAGGAATACAGAACGTGTTTTTGATGAAGTGAATGGTTTTGATATATGAGTAAACCTTCGATGATCTTTAATATGTAGGAGAGGTTTTTGTTAATTAAGAAGACTGCTTGAACGAGAATGTTAAGAAGGCTTTTATGTTGTGTGAATTTGAAAATCCAATACAAAACGACTTCGTTTTTGTAGTTAAGGTAAACGATGTCATTTATTGTCGCTGTAGTTACTTGGAAGTAGTCTTAATTTATCTGCTACAATTTGCTGTATTTAGTCGACAATAGTCGGATGGAGCTACTAATAAATTGTTCGTAGCTAAAGGTCATCGGTTTATAAATAATTTTTTATAAATTTATTTTCCTATTCTAAGTAAAACATAATTTGAATTAAAGATTAAATGATCCATTTGAAAACTATTCAGAAATTAATAGGTTCACCGTTCAAATAAAATAACATTGTCTTAAATTTTGACATTTTCATTAATATAATTTCTAAAATCTTATTTGAATAAATAAACAATTTAATTATTTCAATTAATATATGAACACATTTAAATATAATTATAAAACTATTTGTAAGAAATTATATTTAATGATTAGTTATTCCATAAAATTAAGCAAATTAATGAAGAACAATTGCATATATAATTGAGAAGATTAAATTTTCTTTTTGTTATTGGTAATAGGAAAAACTAATATATGTTAATTAATTAAGAAGAAAAGGTTTGGGTTTTGGCGGCGTTTAAAAAAATTCGTAGCAAAATTATTAAGATCAGGCGACAATTTAATAAATTCGGCACAAAATGTTGTATATTTTGTGACGATTTAGTGTTCGTAGGAACAGAGTGTCATTTTACAACAATTATTGGTATCATCGTAAAATGTGGCCTATCACTACGTCGTTTTTAGCCTTTTTCCAAACCTATTGGTGACGTGATTGTATATCGTAGCTAAATGTTTGGCATTTTACAATGATTCCTTGTTTTGTTGCTGAATGTTGGAATGTTAAAAAAAAATTAAATGGGACAACAAATTGCATCGTCCCACTTGAATTTTTATTAAACAGCTAGCTTCCTCCCCCTTCCCTCACCCTAGCCTGGCTTCACCGTGATCGTTTTCTTTGAGAAGTTTTTTGTTCTCCATTGTTTCTTCACATCCCTCTCCTATTGTTGTCGATTTTTCAGCTTGCTTCGGTTGGGAACGTTTCTTCACCGCATCTAGTTAGTTTTCTTAAACCTTTTCTAGGTTTGGTTATGGTAATGGGTTGATGTTGTCGAATAGGATAAGGTGCTTGTGCCTTCGAATTTTTGAACCAGAACCATGGATTGATGCTTTATATATATTGGTTTGCTTAGCATTGTGTTAGGGATGGTGAAGAAAGTGAAATGGTTGGATTTGGGTGTGTTTTATTGACTGCTTACTAGGTGCGTGATGAAAGTCCTCACCCAATGTTTTTATGAAATGAAGTAACCATTAAGGTGATAGAATAGAAATAGGATAAGCACAATTAGGTAGGGTCATTTCTAAAGTAGTAGTAGTAGTAGTATTAGTAGTAGTATAGTAGTAGTAGTACTAGTAGTCGCAGATTCGGTGTTCCTCTTTTTGCTTGGAGTCAACAATCGCATACACTATACATCTTTAGGTATGCGAATTAGTAGTAACCTTTATTGTTTTATGTATCTATTGTCGTTTGATTTTGTTTTATATTGTTTACTTAATTGCTGTGTATGAACTGGAACAATGTTGTTTACTGTATATAATATCAAACATAAGTTTTTTAAACCTAATATAAAACGAAAAATGTATGTTATAACTTTACTATCTTCTTGTATTATCTAACTAAAAGGATAAGAGTTGGATGTCTTATCGAAAATGGTCAACTGAATATGTAAAAGGAATTAAGAGTTTCATGCAATTTGTAAATGATCAAATAGGTGAGGATTGTAGTATTCATTATCCACGCATTGATTGCTTAAATGTGGGCTTCCAAAGTCAATATGTGGTATATAATCACTTGCTTATCCGAGGCGTAGACAAGTTCTATAGTCCACAGACAAATTCTATAGTCCAACATAGTTCAATTGGATGAAGTCCAACCCCATCTTATCTTACAAACAGATGAAAACTATAATCAAGATGACTTCAATGACAATGACAATTCTTTGCTAGAATATATTAATGATGAAGAATCAAATGAATATGTACTTAATGATGATGATTTTCATCTTTAGATGATGATTGAAAGTAAGTTTCATTGTTTGTATTGTTTCAAATGTTAATAACATAATTATAGGTATTATGTTGTTGATGTTGTAGTTATGTTATTTTATGATGACTATAAGCATATTTTTAATGTTTCAGTTATGTTTTTACGATAGTTGATAATTTTCAAAATCTTGATCATGACGATTTTTGTAAATAAATTGTTTTTGATTTCAAATATTAAGAAGATAATTGTCTGATGTTTTACGCAGGTTGATTATAATGGAACCTGGTCGTAACAAAGGAAAGAGGATGGTAAAGGGCGATAAATTTCTCCATAAGAACAACTAGCAATTGCATCATTGCATGAGGAAAGTCAGAAACAACAACCTTTAGCAGCATCATTTGGTAGTCATGAGGGATCTTTAGGTTTGTTATTGATAACCAGGCATATTTAAATTTATCCTTTCATTAAATGTTTAGTGTGTTTTAATCATTATATTGTTTTTTCAGGTTCCAATACTGGCCTCAGAAAACGAGGCAGAGGTAAGACAAAAGGAGTAGAGTTGCAATGGATGAATGTTGCAATGAATACAAAGTTGTTAGTCACAACTGACCCCATGCAATGGCTCCCAGTTAATAAGATCCAAGCTAGAAAATTGGCCAGTGAGTTGGGCGTCGTAGTGAGGAATAAGTTGCCTTGCCATCAACATGTCAGGTAATTGAAGGAAGACAGCTTGCTGCAAAATGCTTTAAATAAAGTTTCGGTAATATTTCAATTCATTTCATTATAAGTATTGCAATTTTATTTAACTAAATTAATAATTTAGCTAATACGTGTTTTCACAAATGTAGCTCAATATCGTTGACATCGAACAGCATGAGGTTTCAAGCAGTGTTAGTTCACTGTTGAAACAAAGGGTGAAGGATTATCGCTATCAACTTCATAACTATTATTAGTCTTGCTCTTCCTATGAAGAGGCCAGGAGACATGTATTAGAAAGGGAGATTGAAGAAAATTGGAATAAAATGTGTGATTATTGGGCTTCACCGTAGTTTAAGGTTTGTTTTTTTTCTCTTCATATTTTCCTTCCATTAATTGTATTTATACATTTTCATGACCAATTCTCTTAATTTAGGAAAAGTGTCAGAAAGCCAAGGTTAACAAAGCAAAAATAATGACTCTGCATAACACTAGCTCCAGATCATTTGTCGTCGTCTGACAAGAATTAGTAAGCGCAACATGTTCAATTTATTATTCTATTTTTTAATACAATAAATTCTAATTAGTTAAATTTTATTAGATTCATATTGTAGAGTAAAACACAACTCCAAGAGCAACAGTGTGATAGGATCACACTGTATAACCACACACACTACAAGGAAGGTCAAGGCTGGACGTCTGAAGAGGCACAAAGTAATTATATAAGTACAAATACAATTAATATTACAATTTATTTTTATATATGATATTATCTAATAATCTTTTAGTTAACTCCATTTTCTATTTTACATCGTAGGACAAGATGCAAGAGTTGTTGCAGACGTTATTGGCTGAGGGATATCAGCCCCATATCAATGACATTTGCAACAATATCCTTGATATACGATCGGGCTATATCAAAGGCCTTAGGTATGGCCCTAAGCCTATTGGAGCCTCTTCCACACGACTAGCATTGTTAACGGTGCTTCAAAAGGAGAACCAAGAAATTAGTTCTGCATATGTTACTACTAGTGACTCAGATTCAGATTCTTAGTTTATAAATGATGTGTGAATATTGTTTTATATACAATGCATTCCAATATATATGTTTGTTTTATTTCAATTTATTATTATTTACAAAATTTGTCACTAACATTAATTATAATGAAATAATTTAAATATTTCAAAATGTCTTCAAATTTGTAATAAACTAAAATAATTTTTTAACAATTATAATAATTATTAATTTCGAAATTAAAAATTGTTACTATATAATATAAGCTATCAAAAAAATTCGTCATAAAAGTGTTAAAAATTAAAATAAATTATTTTTTAACAATTATAATAATTATTAAATTAAAATTTAAACTTTGTCACTAAATACTATTAGCTACCAATTACAATTCATCACAAAAACTAATTCACTACGTATAAACCACGTTGGTAATAAGGTTTTGCTACAACCATGTTTTTGTAGCTAGAACTTTTTTGCTATCAAACCAAAATCGTCACAACAACATAAATATTGAATTACTCATAAATTAGTTTATACGTAGTCTTCTATCAAAATGAAATCTTCAATAAACATAAATATTGACGAATACAGTTTCGTGGGAAATGAATTTTATCTACGAAAAAGAAATGTCGCACAAAACCATGTACGACATTCCTCCATGCAAAGACAATAACTTAAAAGGCTCCTTCCTAGAATAAGCAAAGACAACAACATAAAAGGCTCCTTCATACATTTCCATGAAGATAAATTATATGGGACTAGAATCACCGACTACATGCTATATGAATTACTTATATTACTGAAAGGATTAAATCCATCTTAGGCCAATCCAAATCTATGGCTGTTTTTGTTGACATAATCAACCTTTGTAATCGTGACTTAATAGGAAAGTATAGAAGGACTTTCATCGGTATCTGTTTCCCTCTCCCATCATCCACCCGCCACCTTGATGTACCAAAAATAGGATACTCCTGAAGTTCTTTACTTTCCTTCCAATAAAGAACATAGTCATACTTACAAGCATGAATTGAAATATAACCCAATCGAAGATCCCTTAATAGTTTCTTCGCATCATAGTAAGATTTCGGTAAGTTATGTCCCCAAGTAAAACGAATTGTTACTCCATTTATTATAAACCTTCAAATGCAACAACTTCACAACAAATGAGAGTTGAGAAAAATTAAAGCATCTCGGATATAATTGTTCTTGAGAAACCTTCAATAACTTCCCAAAATTATCTTCGATCATACTACCAATTAAGTTAGGCATTCCTGATTCATTCATAGTCTCCATATAATTTTGACAATCATTTAACATCTCATCAATCTCATCATTCACATCACAATTATCAACATCATTATTGTAACTGCCATCGTAAGATGTATCGGCACTTGTACTACAACTTGCTTCTTTACATTCACCATGATAAAGCCATGGACTATAGAATTTGTCTATGCCTCAGATAAGCAAGTAATTATATACCACATCTTAACTTTGGAAGTCCACGTTTAAGCAATCAATGCATGGACAACGAATACTACAATCCTCACCCATTTGATCCTTTACAAATTGCATGAAACTCTTAACTCCTTCTACATATTCAATAGACTATTTTCGATAAGACATCCAACACTTATACATTTAGCTAGATAATATAAGAAGATAAAAGAGTTATAACATGCATTTTCTGTTTTATGTTAGGTTTAAAAAACTTATGTTTAATATTACATGGAGTAATTAAGTAAACAATGTAAAACCCAATGAAACGACAACCGATATATAAAATCATGAAGGTTACAACTAATTCACATACCTGAAGAAGTATAGTTGTATGCGATTGTTGACTCCAAGCAAAAAGACGAATACCAGATCTGCAAAATAGTATGTCCATGAAATTGGTTAATAACAATTACAATAAAAATACAAATAATAAAAACAACAACAACAATAACAAAAACAACAACAACAACAACAACAAGAATAAGAATAAGAATACTACTACTACTACTATTACTACTACTACTACTACTACTACTACTACTACTACCACTACTACTACTACTACTACTACTACTACTACTACCACTACTACTACTACTACTCCTGCTACTACTACTACTGCTACTACTGCTATTACTACTGCTACTACTACTACTACTACTACCACTCCTGCTACTACTACTACTGCTACTACTGCTGCTACTCCTACTCCTACTACTGCTGCTCCTCCTCCTCCTACTGCTCTACTACTACTACTACTACTACTACTACTACTGCTGCTGCTGCTGCTGCTGCTACTACTACTACTACTGCTACTACTACTACTACGCCTGCTACTACTACTACTCCTACTACTGCTACTACTGCTACTATTACTACTACTACTACTACTACTTCTACTACTACTCCTGCTACTGCTACTAATCTACTACTACTACTGCTACTACTACTCCTCCTCCTCCTCCTCATCCTCCTGCTACTACTACTATTACTACTACTACTACTACTACTATTGTAACTACTACTACTACTACTACTACTACTACTACTACTACTATTGTAACTACTACTACTATTACTCCTACTCCTACTACTACTACTACTACTACTACCACTACTACTACTACAACTACTACTACTCCTACTCCTGCTACTACTACTATTGTTACTACTCTACTACTACTACCGCTACTACTGCTACTACTGCTACTACTGTTGCCACTCCTACTACTGCTGCTGCTGCTCCTGCTGCTTTACTACTGCTGCTACTACTACTACTACTACTACTACAACAACAACAACTACTAGTACTACTACTACTAGTATAAATATTATTATTATTATTATTATTATTATTATTATTATTATTACTTATTTTCTTATTATTATTATTTGTATTTATTATTATTATTAAATTCCTTATTATTATTAATTTTCTTCTTCTTATAATTAAATTTATTATACTGATGAATATTATACCTAAAGATGTATAGTGTATGCAATTGTTGACTCCAAGCAAAAAGAGGAACACCGAATCTGCGACTACTAGTACTAGTAATAGTACTAGTACTACTACTACTACTAGTACTACTACTAATACTACTACAACTACTACTACTCCTACTCCTACTCCTACTCCTACTGCTACTGCTACTACTACTCCTACTGCTACTCCTACTCCTACTCCTACTCCTACTACCACCACCACCACCACCACTACTACTACTACTACTACTACTACTCCTACTCCTACTCCTACTCCTACTCCTACTACTACTACTCCTCCTCCTCCTCCTCCTCCTCCTCCTACTACTACTACTACTACTACTACTACTACTACTACCACTACTACTACCACTACTACCACTACTACCACTACCACTACTCCGTCTACTACTACTGCTACTACTACTATTACTACTCCTACTCCTACTCCTACTCCTACTCCTACTACTACTACTACTACTACTATTCCTACTACTACTCCTACTACTACTACTACTGTTGGGACCCGATCCGGGAACCGGACCCCAACCGGAAGACAAAACAAAATTTCCATATCGGAGACGAATCGAAAGTAAATCGAAAACGAATCGAAAGCGAAGCGAACGAAAGATGAAACAATAATCGAAACATATAGAATCAGCAGCGGAACAAATGGTTCATTCGAACCCAAACA
>JAOSBN010049395.1:0-14713 GCA_027563595.1 Erythroxylum suave | reverse complement strand
TTCCCATTAACTCCTTTACTTCATTTTAATCCATACTACCTTATAAAATTCAAAATATACCCTATTAGACTCCAAAAGTTCCAAATTCATAAATTCTAATTTATTTTCATGCTAGATAATTTAATAAAATAAATAAAGTAAAAATAAAATAAAAATATAAAATCCTAAGAAAATATGGGGTCCAACAATATGAATGATTAAACTATATTGATTGTGAAATGTGAAATGTGAAATGTTGTGAATGCGATTTATGTGTTATGTGACTGGGTTAGCCATTGATGATGGTCACTCATCGAGTTCGCAAAATTCACCCAAAATTTGCAAATATTTTCAGGATTAAAAGAATGTCATGTTAGGCAAACGAGAGTATCCCTACAGCATAAGTAAGGAATCGATGTCGGGATCAGTTCGCGTCTGCATTAGTGTTTTCCTATTTTTTGTATGAATTTGTATTCCGCGATTTTTGTAAAATAATGTATTCCGAAATTTTTGTATAATGTGTATACAATGGTTTTTATGGTAGAATGTAAAGATATTATGACTAAAGTGTTTTGTATTGATAATGGGCCCCAATTTGGCTATTGAAATTCTATTGACTGTATCGTGTTGATTGAAAATGTTATGAATAAAGGTGGGCCCAAATCAATTATTACTTTTGCATATGTTTATTGTTGTTTCAAAAAAAAATTTATACCCATTTTTGAATGATTGAGTGTTCTCAGACATTACACAGGATGTCGGGTACGGGTCCTGAGAGGGTGGGGTGTTACATATGTGGTATCAGAGCATAGTTGGCATCTGTTGGGACATAAAGAAATGTTAAGCATGAATATCGTGAGAAGTGTAGAAAATGATTGAACTTATTGTTTGTTATAGGTCATCCACTCTAGGTGATCACATTGATCAACCAGCTGACCAAGGATCGGTAAGAGTCAATAGGGAGTCCTTGATAACTCGATCTGAGGAGATGCCTCCTAGAGTTCCCGAGAAAAGGGAGAGGAGGTATGATAGGCTGCGGAAGCAGGGAGCTGTGGACTTCTATGGCAGCACAGACTCTGCTGAAGCTGAAGAATGGTTGGAAAGGACTAAGAGGGTTTTTGATTAGATGGATTGTGAGCCAGATGAGAGGTTTGACTATGCAGTGTCCTTACTGTAAGGCCCAGCTTTTCAGTGGTGGAAGACTGTTCGAGGCAGTACCACCAAGCCTTGCAACCTGAAGTGGGAAGACTTCCTGAGGGTCTTCAAGGAGAACTACATGCCCAAGATCTACTAGGATAGGAAGATGGAAGAGTTTCTGGGTTTGAAGCAGGTAGGATGTTCGTGGCTAAATATGAGGTCCGATTTAATGAATTAATAGGTTACGCTACTGCTTTGATCCCTCCAAAAGAAGACAAGTATAGGAGGTTTGAGAATGGACTCAATATGGAGATCAGAACAAGGTTGGCACTTTCGGATCTGGGTACTTTCATTGAGTTAAGAGCAGCTTCGATCAGAATTGAACAACTATTGAGAGAGAGATAAGCAAAGCCTGGGCAAGGGTCCAGATTGAAGAGGTCCAGTGAGATTCATAGTGGTTCTAGCAGAAGATTTAGTAAGCGCTAAAACAAAACTTTCAGACCATCGGTCGGATCAAGGCAGTTAGGATTCAGACAAAGGGGTGGTTTTGTACAGTCTGGCAGCGGAAAAGGTACAACACAGAGTCAGTTACCCCCTTGTAAGCATTGTGGGAAGAAGCACCGTGGTGAGTGCTGGACTTTGTCAGGGGCGTGTTTTCGATGTGGTTCTCTAGAGCACAGAATTAGAGATTGCCCCGTCGTTACTAGAGCTCAGTCTGGTATGAGTAGGAGATCTGTTAGTAAAGCTACTGTCCAGCAGAGTAGAGGTAGTGGGACTGGACAGAGGGGCTGTGGTAGAGGTAGAGTGAGCACAGGGAGTCCTTCTGTCAGGACTGAGGTACGGGGCAGTTGACCATAGTCTCAGGCCCGGGTCTATGCTATGACTAGGTAGGAGGCTCAAAACTTACCAAAATTGTAACGTTGTCTTTTCAGGACTGAGAGACGACTTTAGCTATTGAGAGGTTCTACCAGCGGTGTAGATTGTGATTGTGGGCAAGAGAGAAGTCATGGCCCAAAGGTCGGTCAGCTGGAATTTTTGGACAGATTAGATAGATTTTGTATATTTTCCTCTTTCATGTAGTACTTTTGTACTAGGTTTTGATGATGTACATGTATTAAGTGTTGAAAGATACAACGTAGACTTTTGGTTTTGTGAAACGAAATGAGGAAAAAGTTGGTTTTAAAATATTGTGATTTTCTTATGATACTTTATAAGTGAATAATAATATGATGCCATGTGAAGTGAATGTAGTGATCGAACGTAGCTCACCCTTATCGTAGGATATATACCGAAATAACCTCCAAGCATCCCGGTGTGTACCCTATGGTAAGGGGGTGCTACGTCATTAACCTGAAATGATGGAATTTTAGCAATGAATTGTTTGATTCTATGAATGTGATGCTATAAAAAAAGGAAAGGATTTCATAAATGATAATATTTATTTGAAGATGATAATAAATTGATTAGAGGTTTGATAATTGAATGCTATCAAATTGGTATTTGAGTTAGTGTAGAATGATGTTGTGTTTGAGGTAAATAATTCTGGAAAAACTGTTGTGAAATGGGTGTTTTAGTGTGTGTTGGTTTCGGATAAAAAGAAGAAAGGAGGAAGAAAACATAGCAGGAGCACGATCATGACCTTTGTTGAAAAGCATGATCACCTTCTGTCACATTCGTGCTTGTGAAAGTCATGATCATGCAGACTTTTTCTGAAAGTCACGATTATGCACATGATGGGAAATGTAAAGGTGTTGTTTCTGAGTAGGTTCTAAAATAATTAATATGAGGGTGTTTCCATATGAGGTGTTTAGGTTTAAATGAGATCTTAAATGAATTTAGTTGATGTTGAATGAGGGGATTAAAGTGAGTAAAGTGTATTATGGATTAAAGAATGATTGGAAGGTAAATTGATTATAAAGTGTATTAAGGAAACATACCCAAGAATTTTTTATTGAACTTGCATAATACATAACACATGCACAAATGTACTTATGATTGTTTCTTCATATGAATGTACAAATTAGTGATGTACAAATATGTGTGATTGCACGATATAGAAGAGCACATTGAGTGATCGTTTCCAAACATTACCAGGACTTTAAGGCAATAAGCAAAAGGGAGCAACTGTGAGTAACCTAAGATGGTCTCACCTTGATTATGTGTTCAATTTTTATATTATGTAATAAATTTTTATGTGATGTGTTGTACTAGTTTTCAGACATTAAATGTCTGAGAGTGCCCCTTGAATGTGAATATGATTGAATAAATGTTTTCTTAACTCATATGTTGAATGATGGACTAAGTCTGATGACAATTGTGACTATGAAAGTGAATGCGAATGTGATAGATTGAACATAATGATTGCATATGTGTAATGCATTTCATTCCATGAATGTATGAAGTATAAAGGCAATGATGACCGGATGAAAGTATAAATGCATTATGCAAATATGTGTAATGCATTTCTTTACATGAATTGTTGTATTACATGACAAGAGTGAACCATTGAGGATGGTTAACTCATTGAGTTTGTAAATCTCACAAAAATTGCAATGTTGACATTTTAGGTTCGAGAGTGACAACTTAGCTTCTAAGATAGCTTAGAAGAAATCTTATACAATGTATGGATAGAAGACATGGCTTAAAGGTCAATCAGCTAGTCAGCTAGGACTGAAGGATTCAGTCTTAATTTTTTATTAATTCCTTATGTATGTAGCATACTTTATATATAGAGCTGTGAACTATGATATGTTGATATTGTATAAACATAATTGTTGTATGTAATGTTGCATTGTAAAACAAGGTTTATGAAATGGAATGAGGAAATTTGTGTTTTAGACATTGTGATATTTATGATTTTAATTATGATGCCATGAGATATATGACAGTGCAATAGTTAACAAACCATTTCTGTCGACATGTGCACCCACATCCAAATGGTGTATGGGCATGTGTCAGACGAGAGTGGGGTGCTACAGTTAAGTTGGAATCAAAGCATGGTTTGGCATCCATAGGGATATATAGGAATGTTAGGCATGAAATATCATGAGAATTGTGGATAGTAATTGAAGTTATTGTTTATTATAGGTCATCCGTCATAAGTGATCAAGTGAATAATTAGCTGACCTAAGATTAGTAGGAGCCAATAGGGAGTCGTCTGTGGCTTGACTTGAGGAATGCCTCCTCGAATTCTAGAGAGAAGGGAAAAGAGGTACGACAAGCTGAGTAGGGGGCTGTGGACTTCTATGGAAGTACAAACCTTGCAGAGGCCGAGGGATGGCTATAAAGAACAGGGAGGATTTTTGACCAGATAGATTATGAGCTGGATGAGAAGTTAGACTATGCAGTCTCCTTATTGCAAGGCCTAACTTACCGATGGTGGAAAACTGTTCCAGGCAGTACCATCATGCCTTGTAATTTGAGATGGGAAGACTTTCCAAGATTCTTCAGGGAGAACTGCATGACCAAAATCTACCTAGATAGAAAGATGAAGAAATTTCTAGATTTCAAGCAGGGCAGTTTATCTGTGGTAGAGTATAAGATTAAGTTCAACGAGTTGATGGGATATGCTACTACCTTGATTCCTACTGAGGAAAACAAGTCTAGGAGATTTAAAGATGAACTGAACATGGAGATCTGGATGAGGTTAGTCATTTCTAACATAGGTAGTTTTACAGAACTACGAGCTACCTCGATCCTAATAGAGTAGTTGTTGAAGGATAGTTAGTCAGAACATAGATCAGAGTCTAGAGTGAAGAAGCCTAGTGAATCTTAGGGTTGTTCTAGCAGAAGGTTCATTAAGTGTCAGGATCGAGCTTTCAGACCATCGACTGGATCAAGAAAGTTGGGGTTCAGGCAGAGGGTAGTTTTGTTCAGTCTGGCAGTGGAAGAGGTGTAGTATCGGGTCATTTGCCAAATTGTGAGCACTGTGGGAAGAGGCACGGTGGTGAATGCTGGAAGTTGTCTGGAGCTTGCTTTCGATGCGGTTCATTTGATCATCAAATCAAGGAATGTTCTGTTGTGTTTAGAGCATAGTCTAGTAGGAGAGGAAGTGTGGCAATAGAAACTATGGTTCAGTAGAGCCGAGCCAGTGGGTCTGGACAGAGAGACCGTGGTAGAGGTAGAATGGGTTCTAGGAATGCTACTAGTAGAATTGAGGTGCGGAGCAATCAACCGCAGTCTTAGGCCTAATTCTATGCCATGACTAAATAAAAGGCTCCAGATTCTCCAGATGTTGTTGCAAGTGTGTTACTTATATTTACTTTTGAGGCTTTTGCATTACTAGATCCTAGATCTACGCATTCCTTTATCGCACCGCATGTGACATTTAGGTTGCATTGTGATAGAGAGCTATTGAGGTATGGATTAGAGGTGAGTACACCGATAGGTAGTACCATCGTGTTAGGGGAAGTCTACAAGAGGTGTTTGATTCGAATTGATCAGGGAGAATTAGAGGTAGACTTGATTGTGCTATAGTTAAAGGAAATATATTTTTATCTTAGGTATAGATTGACTAATTGCTCATAGGGCCATCATGAATTGCTATACAATGGAGATAATATTTGAATCTCCTAATTAGCCAAGAGCAGTGTTCAGAGGTATTAGCTAAGCAGTGTCAGCCAGGCTGATCTCATTTGTGAGTGCCTTAAGGATGATATAAGGAGGATGTAAGGCTTATTTGGCCCATGTTAGTGATACCCGAATTTAGCAAAATGTATAGGATATTCATGTGGTTAGGGAATTCCTGGATGTGTTTCCTACAAAGTTACCTAGCTTACCTCTAAATTGAGAAACAGAGTTCATGATTGATCTAGTTCCAAGTGCTGCTCCTATATCCATTCCTCCTTTTAGGATGGCACCTGTGGAGTTAAAGGAGTTGAAGGCTCAGTTGTAGGAGTTGCTAGAAAAGGAGTTCATTAGACCCAATGTTTCACCCTGGGGAGCTCCAGTCTTATTTGTGAAAAACAAAGATGGTACTTTTTCTTCACTGTTACCTAATTCCATTGCCTATAATCGATGCACAATCTCATAGTTGCCTAGAATCGATGATTCACTTGATCAATTGCAGGGAGCTCAGGTGTTTACTAAGTTGGACTTGAGGTCTAGGTACTATCAGTTGAAGATAGCAGAGGCCAATGTACCAAAGAGTAATTTTCAAGGCAGGTATGAGCATTATGAGTTCTTAGTCATGCCGTTTGGATTGACTAATACCCCAGCTGCATTTATGTCATTGATGAATAAGGTGTTTCAGCCCTACCTAGATCACTTTGTGATATTATTTATCGATGACATGTTGGTGTATTCGAAGACTAAAGAAGAGCATGCAAAGCATTTGAGAGTAATCTTACAGATTATGAGGGAGAAATGGTTATATTTCAAATTCAGTAAATGTGAGTTTTGGCTAAGTCAAGTTATATGTCAAATTCAGCAAATGTGAGTTTTGGCTAAGTCAAGTAGTGTTTTTGGGTCATATAGTAAGTGGGCAAGGTATTCAAGTGGATCCAAAGAAGATAAAGGCAGTAATGAAATGGGAGGCTTCGAAGAATGTATTAGAAATTTGGAGTTTCCTATATTAGTTGGATATTACTGGAGGTTTGTCGAGGAGTTTTTGTTGATCTTAGCCCCTCTAACTAAACTTTTGAGGAAGAATGTGGTCTTCAGATGGAATGAAGAATGTTAGAGAAGCTTTGAAGAATTGAAACATTAGTTAACTTGCATCAAAGAATGGGATGTGTGTTGATGCAGTATGGTAGACAATTAAGGTCTCAGGAGACAAACTATTCGATACATGATTTAGAGCTTGCAACAGTTTTTTTTGCTCTAAAGATATGAAGATATTATTTATATGGAGAGACATTCCAGATATACATTGATCATAAGAGCTTGAGGTATCTATTGAGTCAGAAGGAGTTGAACATGAGACAAAGGAGATGGATAGAGTTGTTAAAGGATTATGATTGTATGATTGAGTGTCATCCTGGAAAAGCTAATGTGGTGGTAGATGCATTGAGTAGGAAGTCAAATAGCAGTGTAGCTCAGATTCAGTTATCGACGTTACCGAGCCTAGTTCAATTGAGAGCTTTGAATGTGGAGTTGAATCTAGAGCAGAGTAGGGATGGCAATCCTGGCCCGGGTTGGCAGGGCCATGAGTGGGCCAAGGGCCAACCATGGTTGGCCTAGGCCAGGCCATAAGCTGATCATGGTCAGCCCGCGCAGGCCATAGGCTTACCCGACCCAGGCCGTGGCTGGCTCATTTTTTCCGAAATAATGTCACTTTGATTTTTCCTTTAAAAGATTAATAAACGGGCAGGTCCAACCTGGGGCCATAGGGCTGGCTGCTGGTAGTGGGCCGATTAGCTGGCCCACGGCCTGCCATGACACAGTAGGCCCGGGCCCAACCTGACCCATTGACATGTCTAGAGCAGAGGGAGGTATTAATAACCACATTAAAGTTGAGACTGATATTACATGATAGGATTAGAAGAGTTTAGAGTAAAGATCCTGAAATGGTGAAGTTGATTGAGAAGATTAAGGTGAATCCAGATTCTGAGTTCGAGCTGAGAAATGAGACTTTATGGTCAAAGCAGAGGTTGTGTGTGTTTGACATTGATAATTTGAGGAGAGAAATTCTAGAGGAAGTGCATGCATCAGCTTATGCTATGCATCTTGATACTACCAAGATGTATAATACACTAAAGCAATATTTCTCATGGCTAGGGATGAAGAAACAAGTACCGAATTATGTAGCTAAGTGCTTAACTTGCCAACAGATTAAAGTTAAACATCAGGCTCCAGTTGGGAAGCTTTCCAGAGTGGAAATAGGAACGAATTACAATAGATTTCATTATGGGATTGCCTAAAACTTCGAGACAAAATGATGCCATATAGGTTGTGGTGGACCGATTGACTAAGTTGGCCCATTTCTTACCAGTGAGAGAGAGTAGCTCACTAGACCAGTTGGCATGGAGGTACGTGAATGAGGTAGTTAGACTATATGGGGTTCTGGTATCTATAGTATCGAACAGAGATCCCAGATTTACTTCGAGGTTCTGGAAGAGTCTACAATCGGCTATAGGTACGAAGTTGAACTTTAGTACTACATTTCATTCTTAGATAGACGGGCAGAGTGAGAGGACAATCAAGAATGTTAAGCATATGCTTAGAACATATGTATTAGAGTTCCAAGGAGCATAGGATCAGTACATAGCCTTGATTGAATTTTCCTATAATAGCCATTACCACGGTAGTATCGGAATAGCACCTTATGAGGCATTGTATGGCAGAAAATGTCGCTTGCCTCTATATTGGGATGAAGAAGGTTTGAGAATGATAAAAGGTCCAAAATTGATACAAGATACTGTGGATAAGGTGAAATTGATCCAAATTCGAATAAAAGCAGCTCAAGATAGACAAAAGAGTTATATGGATCAGCACAGAAGAGATATGGAATACAGTGTAGGAGATAAAGTATTTCTGAGAGTCTCGCCTTGGCGAGGAGTGTTAAGATTCGGTAAAAAGGGTAAATTGAGCCTTAAGTACATTGCTTCTTATGAAATTATTGAGAGGATAGGACCACTGGCTTATAGATTATCCTTACCGAGTGAGATGTCTCAGATACACAATGTGAGCATGCTTAGGAGGTATAGATCTAATCCGATGCATGTATTACTAGCCTAAGAGATTAAAGTTGCTAGTAATCTGAGTTATCTTGAGGAGTAGATCAAGATAGTAGGATATCAGATGAAACAGTTGAGAAACCAGGTATTTCATTGGTGAAAGTCCTGCGGAAGAATCACTCAAGTGAGGAAACAACTTAGGAAACAAAAGAACATATGAGAAAGCAATATCCCCATTTGTTTCATCACTCAGGTAAGAATTTCAAGGATGAAATTTTTTAAGGAGGGGAGAATTGTAACATCCCATTATCCCATGATAAGGGTTCGAACCCTAAGATATTGTATATGAGAACCCTAGGATACTGTATATGAGAGATTATTAAGAAGTTAGAAGTGCATTTCATACTCTTGCATACACGTGAATATTAATGTTACGCACATTAAAAAGATTGTACATGCATTTCATTGACATTTTTCGGGTATCATTGATTTTAATGTGATTATAATGTGAATTGTGGATTATTTGTCTTGAAAAAAATTGAATCATTGTGTGTTAAAATTGATTTAGCATTTTTAGTGACATTTCAAAATTTTCTAAAATTTTGGGATATTTTTATACTAGGAAAAGTGCCAATTGGCAGGATAATTGATCAATGATAGTATAAATAAGAGTCAAATGGGAGTGTGACATTTGGTATCTTAAATGGAGGACAAATGGGATGCATGCATTGGTGACATGTGTTAATACACAATTAAGACACCTACTCATATTTTTTGGAAGGAAATTTCTGCATTCGATGAACTCTCTCCTTGTTTATCCACCACCGAAACTCTCTCCTTGTTCCTCCATCATCAAACCACCATACTTTTTCATTCTTGTGTATTTGGTTTATATGGTTAATTCTCACACCAACGTGACACCTGACAAAATAAGAGCTAAATCACTTCAGCCTATTGAAGTTTGCGGATTTTCTCTCTATCCTTGCTTTTCTCCACCGAAAACTCATTCTCTCTCAACTTCTAGAATTTTGCTGAATAGTTTGAAGTTTGTATCAAATAAGTTATGTTTTAATTTTCATGGGTAGCATTAAATGACATATTGATGATGGGTAAATTAAGATTGAAGAGAATGATCAAGAAAGTGATTCTTTTGTGTTAACGTGGGTGGTAATAATAATAAAGAGATGATGTTTCAATTTTTGTGAATTGATGCATGCGTGAGTTGGTTAGGAAGAAGCAATTTTGGAGATAAAAATTTAAAGATATGAAGGATTTTGAAAGATGCAATTATGTCTTATTTTCGGATTCTAAGGAATGAGAAATCATGAGTTCTTAATAAGGGTGTATTTTGGCTGTTCTTAAATGAGATGAATTAGAATGATAATTGAGGTTAAAATGAAGAATAGTGAAGTAGAAAATGTGCAAAAACTTTGATATGGAAGAGTATAGGAATATATTCTGTTTTGGGGTTTATGAACAACCGTGAATTATTGAATTGTGTATTGATGATATTCAAATGAAACTGAGGTAAAAATGAAGAGGTCATTAACCTGAAATGATGGAAGTTTAGCAATGAATTGTTTGATACTATGAATGTAATGCTATGGAAAAAGGAAAGGATTTCATGAATGATAATATGTAGTTGAAGATGGTAATAAATTGATTAGAGGTTTGATAATTGAATGTTATCAAGTATTCAAATTAGTGTAGAATGATGTTGTGTTGAGGTAAAGAATTTTGGAAAAAATATTGTGAAATGGGTGTTTTAGTGTGTGTTGGTTTCGGATAAAAAGAAGATAGAAGGAAACAAACACAGCAGGGCACGATTGTGACCTTTGCTGAAAAGCATGATCACCTTCTGTCTTGTGAAAAGCACGATCGTGCAGTGACCTGATGGGAAATGTAAAGGTGTTGTTTTTGAGAGGGTTTCTAACTAATTAATGTGAAGCTATTTTTATATGAGGTATTTAGGTTTAAATGAGATCTTAAATGAATTTAATTGATGTTGAATGAGGGGATTAGAGTGAGTAAAGTATATTATGGATTAAAGAATGATTGGAAGGTGTTGTAAATTAATTATAAAGTGTTTTAAGGAAACATACCCCAGAATTTGTCATTGAACATGCCTAATACATGAAACATATATAAATGTACTTATGACTATTTATTCATATGAATGTGCAAATTAATGATGTACAAATGTAGGTGATTGCATGATATAGAAGAGCACATTGAGCGACCACTTCCAGACATTGCTCGGACTTCAAGGCAATGAGCAAAAGGGAGCAACTGTGAGTAACCTAAGATGATCTCACCTTGATTGTGTGTTTATTTGTTATATTATGTAATAAATTGTTATGTGATGTGTTGTACTAGTTTCCGAACATTAAATGTTTGAGAGTGCTCCTTAAATGTGAATGTGATTGAATAAATGTTTTCTCAACTAATATGTTGAATGCCGGACCAACTTCGATGACAAATGTGAATGAGAAAGTAAATACGAATGTGATAGATTGAACATAATGATTGCATACGTGTAATGCATTTCATTTCATGAATGCATGAAATATAAAGGCAATTATGACCAGAGTAGCCAGTGAAAAAGAGCTTAAAGCTCAGATTGTGGTAAGAGCCTTTGGCTCAATATATAAATGAGCCATCCATCCCCAACGAATAAGGGATGGTATTAGTGATTCCGGTATTCATAACGGATAAGGGACAATGAAAAAGGCACTCGGTCATAACAAAGTAACAAACGAATGCGAGTCTCATAAACATTGCATACACACATGATATGTACAATTTGAATGAATAACTTGTGTGGATGAAAAATGTGAAAGCTTATCGATGAGTACATTTTACATGATTGCAATGAAATTATTGAATTGTATTGAATTTGAAATGTGACAATTGTGAACAAAGTGCTTTGTGATATATATGATGATAAATGAATTGATGTAAAAAATGTGATAACATGAATTGTTGTGTCACGTGACAAGAGTGAACCATCGAGGATGTACCAAAATTGCAACGTTAACATTTCAGGTTCAAGAGTGATGACTTAGCTTCTAAGACAACTTAGAAGAAATCTTGTACAACTTTTGGATAGAAGACATAACTCAAAAGTCGGTCAGCTGAGACTGAAGTATTTAGTCTAATTTTTTATTAATTCCTCATTATGTAGCATACTTTGTAGACAGAGCTGTGGACTCTGATAAGTTGATATTGTATAAACATAGATGTTGTACGTAATGCTACATTGCAAAACATAGTTTATGAAATGGAATGAGGAAATTTAGATTTTAGACATTATGATATTTATTATTTTAATTATGATGTCATGAGATATTTGATAATGTAATAGTTACCATGCCATTTTCATCGGGCATGTGCACACACCTCCGAAGGACGTACGGGCACGTGTCAGATGGGGTGGGGTGCTACACGAACTCAGCACTAGTAACTTGCCCAATTAATTCAGATGTACCAATAAGAAAAGGGCATCTTTTAGATGCTTGTTCTAAGGAAAAGATGGCATCTTACTCGCTGAACTCAAGTTACTGAAGAAGATTGGTCCGCATTTGACAACCTCGAAGAAGTCTTTGAGTGCTTCTTTGTCTTAGCCGACGACATTGATATGGTTTTAATGAAATTGAATTGATTATTTCTAGGGTTGGGATAAAAGAGAAATTAGAGAAGGAAGCAAACAGAAACTCAGATGAGCAAAAGAGAGAATAACTTTAGAGAGAGAAACATTCAGTTAAAAATTCATTACTCTCTTTCTCTCGTACAATGGCTATATCAACGACTAACTCAACCCTTAGTAATCAACCACTCATGTTATGACACATTCTTCTTGTATTCATCAGCTCCTTCATGTCTCCACTGCTTATTCTTGCTAATAATGCACCGTATAAACTCTTCATTATGCAGTTGTACCGGGCATCCTTCCAACAAGTCCAAAATTTGTCTGTTTTTTGCTAAGACAATCGTAAAATAGATACGAGAAAAGGATAGGGAACTAAAACAATTTGATTATGCACTTTTGTGAGCAAACAAGAACTTTGCTTGAAGTGGTTTCCGGCGGAGAGGGACGTTGAGTAGGGGGTTCAGAGACTAAAACAGAAAGCTGGTTACTTCGATATTCCAGGACGACCATAAACTTAAGCCCTTATCGAGAATACCTCCCGTTTTGGTTTAGATCAACTGGTTCCGTTATATATATAACTCCCGTTTCAGATCAACTGATTTCGTTATACGTTCAGTCCTACTAAAATATTTCATCTGTTAATTTTGATAGAATAATTTTACTTAAAATAACTTGAGTTGAAATTGTTATATTATTTTAAGATTATTGAATTTCAGAATAATATATTATTGAATAGTTTTTAATTTTCATAAAAATATATTAACAAATAACTCTTTTTCTAAATAATGTCTCCCCTTAATTTTAATAAAATGTTGATAAATTAATATGAATAATTTTTAAGACATAAAAGTTAAATAGATTAATTAAATTTAATAACAAATTTAAAGATGAAAAATAAAATTGTATGAATTTAATTACGAATTTAATTTATAAGTTTGAATTCACCTCAAATCAAAATTTAACTCTTATTTATGTGAATTAATTATATTATCTTTATTTTATTATTATTTATTATTTTATTTTTACTTTTAATTTAATTCTTTATTTTATTTTTATTTATTATTAAAATTATTTATCTTTTTAATCTTTCTATTTTAGATTGGAAATTTTTTATTCTTATTCGATTCGATTGTTATTTTTATACATTTATTTTCTTTTTTGCCTCCTTTTTTATCGCTTTGTGAGAGTTGGGAGACGGTTTTTTGGTTTGAACATATAAAAAACATACTGTCATTATTATTATTATTGTTATTGCTATTATTATTTTCTTTGCCTCTCATTTTTTTCTCATTTTTCTCCTTTTATGCAAAATAGATTTGCTTTCTTTTAATCTTTCTTGGAATCGGTCTGACATTAAAGAAGTGCTTCTTTGTCTTTATTAGCGCTTATTGTTCCCAAGCTCTCCCATTGCAAACTCCGAAGACTAGAATGAGCCTATCCTCTTTATTCTGCTTTTTCATTAGAGGTAAAATTGTGAACTACTAAATTCATACTAGTTGTTGTTAGTTACTGTTTTAGCAGGAGCTTTATAACGATAAATCTTTGGACACTGAAAGTTTTTAAATTTCTTTGGCGACAATGGGACAAAACTATTGCAAATGAACATTGTTTTTCCATTTAAGTCAGAGAATTGTTATAAAACACAATTGACTGTAGGAGAAAACTAATTCGAGCAACCTTCCTCCCTCCTCATGCGTGTATGAACGAGAGAGGTCTCTATCCTTCCACATTTTCTCATTGAATGTTGCCAGAAAGTAGACATTTCGCCGGTGAAAGTAGAGCAACAGCTCCTTTTAACGGACTCG
The DNA here is from genome assembly GCA_027563595.1 of Erythroxylum suave. Classification (NCBI taxonomy): domain Eukaryota; kingdom Viridiplantae; phylum Streptophyta; class Magnoliopsida; order Malpighiales; family Erythroxylaceae; genus Erythroxylum; species Erythroxylum suave. The sequence goes on along the minus strand of JAOSBN010049395.1, from coordinate 527 downwards.
AGTATCTCCTCAACACAGTCTGAAGTTTGTTTTCTGCAGCTTTTGAGTGGTAAGAAACGAGCAGTCCAGCACAATCCCTGCATGGCAATTATGAGATAAGAACATCTACAATGTTGAATGGAAAATCAGACATCCATGGAAGATGACTTACTTCAACTGAGATTCAGAGAAACCAGTGTGCAGTTTAAGGGTAGGTGTCCAGAGAGGAGTCATGTTTAGAGTGCATCGAGCTGCATAAACTGCAGAGGCAGCTAACATTGAAGGGCAGAACATTATAGCGTCATAATGCATCATACCCAACTCAGCAAGAAAGTACACCAAGTTCTCAAACTACAAAAAATCAATAAACACGGATAATTAGATCAAGTTTTCGTATGAACCAACACGCACACACACCAGTTTTTACTCACTTTTGTATCAGGAATAGATGCTTTGATGAAACGAGCAAGAAAGACGTAGTGTGTTGGCACTGTGAGAGTCCATTCCAGCTTTCTTAGTATAGTCTTCTCCATAACAAGAATCTGCTC
>JAOSBN010049374.1:0-14716 GCA_027563595.1 Erythroxylum suave | reverse complement strand
TATTAAATACCATATTAATTTACCCCATTAATCTAATCATGCTTGATTTATCATAAAAAAAATTCTGGGGGTAACAGGATAGCCAGGTTTCCAACAAGATAAACTGAGCTTAATAGAATACAAGTTGGATAGGATTTTAGATAAAATTAGAGGCATGGAGGATGCACATAAGAGGCTTGAAAGCAAGTTCGAGCATGTCACTAAGAACCATGCCTCTTTAATACAGAATCTATAGATCTTAGTAGGTCAACTAGCAAAGGCAATTTAAACTCGAAACTAAGTAATATCGAATCTAACCTAAAAGAATAAATTGTGGCCATTAGCTAAACCCAGGAAAAAAAACTCGAACATGCAAAAGAAGATGGAGACAATGGAGAAGGACAAGCAACTATGAAATTACTTCCAAGTGAGCTCATAATTAAGCCAATCAGGGAACCTCGACCTAAATTTTTGTACCCTATTTTAGCTCAGTAGAAGTCAAATTCAAGTAAAATGACGAGGAATTCTAAGGAGGATTAATTAAACAATGTTGAGGACATAACAGAACAACTACAAACGAGGCTCACACTAATGGAATCAATCAAAGAGAAGGTTAAGGAGCTCATGGCAGAAGAAAACCCTAATATTGTATAGAAGAAAGAGGAACCAGGGGATTTTTACATTCCTTGCAGTATCATTGAAGTTAAAATAGACAGGGAATTCATAGATTTGGAAGCAATTATTAATATTATTCCCTATACCTTTAGTCAAAAATTGGGGTTAGAAGAGTTAGAACCCATTACGATGCTAGTGAAGACAGTGAACATAATATTTCATCAGCCGAAGGGTATTATTAAGGATGTGTAATTACAGATCGATAGACTTACCTTCCTTATAAACTTCTTTATATTAGATATTAGAGAAGATGTGGAAACTCCTATGGTGCTTGGAAGACCATTATTGGCTATTGCTCGCTCAATAATTGATGTTGATGGGGTGAACTAACTATGAGGGTTAGAGAGCAACAAATAACCTTCATTGTGATGAAGAATGACAACAGTTCTCATTGACTTTCAGATAACATCAAAGAAACTGAACCTTGAGAAAAGTGGGAAGATATTGAGGATCTTGGGAATGCATTTAGAAAGAAATGATCATAGAGGAAAAAGCAAAGAAAGATGTAGCAGAAGGAAGGTGGAACCTAGGGTATGGTAGCTCATGTCCAAATGGTAAGATCGATGATTGTGCTACCATTGCTGATTCATTTGAACCACCTTGAGCATTAGAAAAGCCTTAATTTACTAACGTTAAAAGAAGCGCTGAATGGGACACAACCTATGGATTATTAATTTCAAGTTATTTCCTTTGACATTTAAATAGTTTGAATTTCGTAATTAGGATATTTCATTTCCAAATAAGATCAGGAAGGCATAGGACTTCGAATTAAGTTAGATGATCAAGGAAGTAAGCAAAAGAGAGGTGAAAGAGCTATAAAAGAGTTAGGAAGTGATCTGGGGAATGTGTAAAAGGATAAAAGAAAAAATTTGGAAAATCAGTGGAATTAATGTAGGCCACGATTATGGCCTGCAGTAGGGTAAAATTGTCCACACAATTTTTCAGCTAAAATTTTTACCATTTTCTTCCTTCACCTATATATTCACTTCATACTTCATTTTTTTCACTCACCACTTCTCTCTATTCAACTTCCAAATTTCCACTTTATTCCAACTTCCACATACTTACAGTCCAGTATTCCTCAATTCTTCCATTATCGATCAACATGATGATTTTTGTGCTTCTCGCTATTAGAATGAGCTTACTGGGTTAGAGTGATTCGACGCTAAGAATACCTATAACAACATTATACTAACCCATGAGCACTTGTTATTGAATAAATTCATAGGTCAAATGGTTTTTGACAAATCAGAAACCAATAAGTGCTCAACAAATGAATTTTTTCTGATATGGTGCATGGATCATAACATCCTAGTGTGCACCTTCACATATGTGCTTAATGCTATTATTGTGACTCTACGTAAGAGGAGCAATAATTTGTGTACGGGGTATGATAGGTAATTTTCTAAATTTTAAATTAAAATGTCTTATCCTACAAGTATATAGATCAGAATTCATAGTATAGATAAGAATCGTCTGACAGTGATCGGTTAGTCACTGGAATGATCCAAATTTTGTTTTGTTCAGGAAACTCAAATAATAAGATTTGAAAGATCCAAAACATAAAAATTAAGAGTCATACATACACACTTTAGGGTTGTCACAAAAGTAAGAACACAAATTTAGAAAATGGTGAATCAAAATATCAATTTAACAACTTAGGATTGTCATTACCTAAGTATATATTCTCTCACTTTAGCAATGTTCATTATGTTTAGTCCAAAATTTCCTAATGTCCTGGCTCTTTCACTCTCATTAATTGAACCAAATAAGCCCTATCTAATGAAGTAAGTGAATTATGTAAGCTCTTACTTCCCATTTTTCACTTAACCATTAAAAGGATATGAATAGATTTTTGGACAGCTACTTTTCCATTCAAGATCTCTCTCCAAATGCCAAGGTAACTTAATATATGGAGTACTCTTATTGTAAGCCCACTCTCATGGAACTTACTAACATATTTCTTAACTGCAGTTCTCTATGTGAGCTACGTATGGAAAGCCATATACCATAAATATCAAACTACTTCAAACACATCCATAACATTTAATAAAGTGAGGTACTACATGGTTTAGACAATAACAACCCTAATAACTACTTAGAAATCCATCAAAATCTCATCCAACATGTTCATAACGTATCCATGCATCCTTCTCAAATTTAAAAATACAACAAAGAAGCAGAAAAGAGAAGAAGTACAGCTTATATGTTGAAGGGCAAAGCTAGAATTCTATGGTGGTGGCAGCTATGTGTCTCCTTGAAATCCTTTGATTCCACCTTGCATTTTCTTGGTTTTTCTCTCAAAAATGTGTTCTTCTCTCTCACTTGGATGTGTTTCACGACTTCCTCCTTTCAAAGGTTTAAAATTGAGTTTTTATACCCCATTTAATGCTTAAAATGACGTAGGAAGGAGGAAGTTGGCAGCCAGAATTTTCTAGAAAACTGTTTTCTGTCTTGACTTCAATCTGTGATATCTTATAGATGTCTCATCCAAATTAGGCCGTTATTTCACCAATTTGAAACTTAATTTCTCCTATTTCTCTTTGATAAAAAACGAAAAAAATCCAATAAGAATTGTATCTTCCGAAAGCTTAACATTGGTGATGGGTCGGCCCAAGAAAATTCCAGCTTTCTTTTGGGTCACATGACTTACTTTCTCTCTGGTTCTTCTATCCTTCCATCCCTCAAAACCACCGTCAAACCTATTGATTAACAACAAATTAATTGCTTAATCATGCCAAAACACATGCAATTAATACCAAAATAATGTAAGAAAAAGACGCACAACGATGTCATGCAAAATTCCTGCAAAGCCTAATCTTAAAGACCTAATTCACACACATTCATGCATATTCACATACATTTAAACATAATTATGCAATTATATGAAACTAAGACAAAATATAAGCTAAAGAAGTTAACAAAAATCAATTTATCACAACTAACTAAAAAAATATCTTAAGAATAGTATGTACAAATGTCACCTATCAACTCTCCCTCACTTAAACTTTTGCTTGTCCTCAAGAAAAATCAAATACAAAAGTAATCTAAAGATCACAAATACATAAAAACATACACGTATACAATGTCAAAATTGATGGCTACTGACTCAGAACATTATGCAATCAACTTTGTAAACAATAGTTATATCACTAGTTCAATGTATTGACTTATTCCGTTATGCCTAAGTACTTTAATATAAGCATACACATCGATCAAGATATAAACAACTCAAATTAAAACCTATGTCACTTTATAGACATGCATTTACAATTATCAATCATTTAAATGGTTAACTATCCATGTTATCCTTTCATGAAAATTTTTAGCTAATTTATCATATCAGTAGGGTTTTTATTGCACACGCATTTTTTCTCATTTTTGTAATGTTGACTTAGGGGGTGCTTGGTTGATAGGTTTGGGAAGGGATTAATGAGTAAGGACTGAAAAGTGAGTGGTTGGTTGTTGATTATCATTGTAGGGGCAATAGTTAGATATCCCACTTTTGGGGAATCCTCCATACCCTCCATTTGGTAGAGGAATGAAACTCATTCCTTAGTAGTGGCTCTTTTTTTAAAAAATATTTTTAATACTAATGAATTAAATACAATTAATTAGTTAAACATATAATTAATTAAAATATTATAATTAATTAAACTATAAACGATTAATTATAATATATTTCATTAAAATATAATTAATATAATTAAGTAATTATTATAATTGATTAAAATCTAATTGATTAATTAATTACAATATAATTAATTAAAATATTATAAATAATTAATTAATTACATCATACTTAATTAAAATATAATTAATTAACTAAAATATAACTAATTAAAATATAAATATTAATTATTTAAAATATTGTAATTATTTAAAATAGAATTAATGACAATACAATTAATTAAAATATAATTAATTAATTATAATATAAGTAATAAAAATATAATAAATTTTTAGTTTTCAATGTTGTTTACAAACCAACTACTATTAATGGTAATGATAATAATTTTTTACAAACCAACTACTGTTAATGGTAATGATAGTCATTCATTCCTTTTAACAAACCAACATAATTATAATGATAATAACCATTATTATTCCTCACTATATTCATTCTCATTTTTATTACAATTCTCCCATGCAAATCAACTGCCCTTTCATTTAATTGAACTAATGTATTTCTTTAATTAAATGTCAAGTTTACGATCATTTCATTCAAAAAAAATTTTACAAATATTTCTTTTAGGCAAAAGAAAAGAGCATTTTCTTTAGCTAAATTATGCTTTGTTAGAGTAGTGCTCTAAAGGCAATCACCTTTAGCACTTTCGTATAAACTTTCTTTTGATCAATAAAGTGAAAGGCATTTTCATTAATTTGATATTCTTCTTTTATATGAATTGATGTTGATCTTAAATCAAATTAATGAAGTCTATGATACAAAACATAACATGAAAGAAATCATGATGAGATCATGATAATAAGATTCCTATTATGTGCAATTATGTTAGTATCTACATAATCCCTAGCATAGGATTAATAAGACAAGACATTATTAATCCAGATAGACTAGCACATGATATACTTCTTAATTTGATCAAGCAGTGGATCTCATAAACTGTAAACATGAGATTTTTATGTTAACATAAGGATGCTTAATAAGGGTAGTAAGTACATTAGATGACCAGTTATGAGATTATCATATGGATGATCTATCAAATGTCAATGATTAATCTCATCATAGCAATAACTGCAAATATCCTCAGACTTGAGGTACACAAGAATATCTTGGATACTAATCGTGTGCTTTGACATCATTCCTTGTTGCCTCAAGACGAGGTCGCTCTTAAGGTGGTGATTAGGTATAGCTACTGGTATTCGAAGGCAATTGGTTAGTCAATATAGGATTCACCACTCCTGATAGAAGGAGATGATATCCACAACCTCTTATCGAGGTCATTACTTAGGAGTCTCTAGCCAGAGCAGTTATCTGTCATAACGAGAGTCTTCAATGACACATTAGAGTAATGAGATCCCAGGACAAGAACTAACATCACTTGGACTAGATATGACGTAATCAGTCTAGTGGGAGTTGACACATAACCCATACTCTAAACCAAGTGGGGTATAGTATGGTAAAAGGATGAATTGCACAGTAATTGTCTATGGAAAGGTTCATAAGTTGGATAATTAAGTATTGAAGAGTTCATCTGTTAATTTACTTATATTCCCATAAATTGGCATCATGAAACCTTTCATGATTTGATTGAAATAAGAGTTAATTCAAGTGCCTAAAATAACTGAGAAGCTAAAGATCACACGCATAAAAGATCAGATGAAAAACAAGTGTGTATACCCTATTTTAATCAGGCCATGATCATGGCTGAAGGCGAGCCTAACGATCGTGGCTTATTGGCCATGATCCTAATAGAGGGTACGAAATGGTGTATAAGTGAGTTCTTTACTTATGTACACGAGCTTCCTTCACTTCTTACACACTCAAGTGATAGATAAAGGGTTCTAGAAGAGTTTTAGAGTGAGAGTGAGGTATCTTGAGTTTTGTTCTTGCAATTCATGTAATTGTTGCATAAATCAAAGTGCATGCAATAAGATTCTTAACCTATCTTCCATCATCTTGAGCATCTACTAGAACTCATCTAGTTTTGTACTCAAATAACCCTTAAACATTGTCACTTCTTCCATCTTAGCATGTTCCTAGAGATCAAGGAAGGGTTTGGTGTTTGCAACAACCCAAATAAGCAGAATAAACAAGAAAGGAGGAGTTACACAAGGTAAAAAGTTTATATTTCAAGTTCTCTTATACATATCTATGCATGCATGTTATGATCTTGAGTTCTTTTGGGGTTGTCAGGTGTCGGAATTTTTATTCCTACACTTCTGCTACATCCACATGCATGTGATGCATACAACCATGGCTAACCCAATAGTGGTATCAGAGCAAGTTTATGCATGTTATAGATGATGTATTAAGCATGTGCAAATTATTTGTTAGGTTATGACATGACTTACATGTTGATTTGGAAAAATTCCTGTAAATTCTTTTTCTGATTTCCTTTCTCATAAATGTTTATAAGATGTTATGTTATATTCATGTAGAAGGAAATTGCAATTTAATTTCATTTGCTATTTTATTTCGAATTATATACAGATTGTTCATGTGTTGATTTTTGGGATTTTCTAGAAAACTGATTGCATGTGCTGATTTTGAAAATTTCCTATTAATTCTAGAAATTTTTTTCAGTTTTCTTTTCACTTAAATGTTTATAATATGTTATATTATCTTTCTGTAAAGTGAAAACGCAATTTAATTTCATTTTCTATTTTATTACGAATTAAGTTTCAGCTTGATGCATGTACGAAGTTTTGGAAATTATGGAAATGTGATGAACATGCAGGCATGAAAATTCCATATTAATTTTTGTAAAATTCTTTTTTATAAATTTTATGCATGCACATGCAATATGAGAAGTTTCCACATGTATGAGATGCATGACACTTGTTGTTAAAGTGATTTCCTTATGCATGCATGATGTAATGGTTGATTAGTAATAGAAGTAATGCGACAACTATCACATACATGTGATGAGCTGACATTTTCGTATTTATTAATAAATAATTCCTAAGAATTAGGTTCTGAAATTTATTTATTAGACACATTTAGAATGTGTATAAGACTCTAGAATTTTTCCAAAATTAATTGAATTTGATTCAATTAATAAATAAAGTCAAAGTCAACATTGGTCAACTTTTTGAAAGTTGGCGGAGTTGACTTATTTAATGACTTATAATGTATGTATTTCGGTTATGAGACCTAAATAAGGTTCTTACGTGATAAGATATGTATTATTTTGATATAAATAACATGCTTAATGCATGTGTTTGAAATTAAGGTTCTGGAAATTTTCCAAACATCGAATCGATCTCTTTAGTGTCTAATAGGTTAACATATTTATCTTGACGATTTTGGCCGTCAAGATAATTTTGGCATATGTCGAAATTGTTTAGGAAATTTGAGATGACCTAGAGATATTATAGAGGACTAATTGGTGTACAGGAATTTTGGAACTAGGGATTAATTTAGAATTAATCCAAGTAGAGCATAAAATTTCTAGTATAACTGGATTGAGGCATATAGACTAGGATTAAAGTGTTTAATCTAGACATCAAAATAATTACTTTTTTAGTTAATCGAATCACATTCATAATTCTGATTAGCCAAGACTAACATTAGTACCTGACTAGGTTCAAGAGTTAAATCGAATTACGCATTCAGATGCATAGTCAAGTCACAACCTAAATTAAACCTCCTTTGTGTGATATATGCAATAGATGCATTTTAAGGGTAACTATAGACATAGGCTCAAAGTATTGATGAGAGCAAAGAACAAATCTCTCAACCAATTATTAAGACTTAAGCCTTCCATTAATATGGAAAGAACTAAAGTTCTTTTAGAGTTGGGTTGTTGAACAAACCCAAGCCCGCTCTACACGAATATGTTCAAACCATGGAAATTAGATTTTCGGATTAATGTATTGGTTCTAAATAGAAGTGTTGATTTATTGGGCAAACCTAAGGTCAAAGTGGATAAAGGCGAAGTTATGTTATATATATGGGATGTATATAAATCAAGAGTTGATAACCCAACGAGTGTGCTAAATCAACAGTTGATGGCATAAGTCGATAGTTGCATTATTGAATGCAATTAGTATGAATGATACCTACCAATTGATCTAAGGTAGCTTGTTGGGCAAACCCAAGATCATTCTTGGTGATATCGGATATCGACCTATTAAGGAACCTATAGGTTTTTTCAAATTCGTATTGAGGGCTATAGATTTGAATAAGAATAGTGGGACCGATAATGCATGTTATTAAAGTCCTTAGAAATATGCAATAATGTACATTCTAACTTTTCTCTTGTTCTTCTAGGTTATTGAATCACCACGATGTCTTCTAGTGTGAACCTACACTCCCTATTAGATTCCAACAAACTCATATGATCAAACTTCTTGGATTGGCTATGGAATTTGAGAATTGTTCTCAAATCCGAGAAACTAGGATATGTCCTAGATGAACCACTTCCTAATTCCCTGCTGTCAATGCATCTAATGAAGATCAGAAAGCTTACAAGAAGCTATTGGATGATAGTGAGTTAGCTAGTTCATAATGTTAGCCTCTATGTCACCAGAACTGCAAAAGCAACATGAGGCTATGGATGCTCATACCATAGTCTACCATATGAGGGAACTCTTTGATGAGTAAGCTCAGTCTGAAAGGTTGAAGACCTCAAGGTTGTTTTTCCATTCAAAGATGGCTGAGGGATCATCTCTAGTGCAATATACGCTAAAGATTAATAGTTATATTGAGAGATTGGGCAATTTGGGCTTCATTATAGATCGTGAATTAAGTATAGACTTAATTATGACTAGTTTGACTGATAGTTATTCACAGTTTGTTCTTAAATATCGAATGAACCAAATATCAATGACAATAACTCAGCTGATTAATCTACTCAAAATAGTTTAGCAAACCATTAGGAAAGACAATAAGGTTGTGATGCTGGTGGACTCTGCTTCTAGTTCTCAAAAAAAGAACCAAAAGAAGAAGAAGACGTCCAAGAGGCCAGTGGGAGGTGTAGCCAAGAAGAAGGTGAAGGAAACAACACCAAAGGGAATATGCTTCTATTGCAACAAGGAAGGGCATTGGAAGAGGAACTACAAAGCTTATCCGGAGTCACTGAAGCAGAAGAAGGCATTAAATGCCCCACCATCTACTTCAGGTATGTTATTTGTCATTGAGAGAAATACTATTTCTGATCATAACATTTGGGTATTAGATACCAGATTGATATGTAGGGTCTCAAGGATAATAGATTGCTTAAGAAGGGATGTTATTTGTCATTGAGAGAAATACTATTTCTGATCATAACATTTGGGTATTAGATACCAGATTGATATGTAGGGTCTCAGGGATAATAGATTGCTTAAGAAGGGAGAGATGGACCTATATGTGGGAAATGGAGCAAGAGTTGCTACATTAGCTATAGGGACAAATATTTTGTATCTTCCTAGTAGAAGTATTAAGACACCTCGGTTAGATCGAGGCGATGAATACTTGAACAAAGAAGTTCTAACTTATCTTAGAGATAATGGGATAGTATCCCAGTGGACTCCACCTTACACACCATAACATAATGGTGTAGCTGAAAGGAGAAACCAAACCTTGTTAGACATTGTAAGGTCAATGATGGGCTTAGCGGATCTATCGAAATCCTTTTGGGGCACTTGAGACTGTTGTTTATGTGACAAACAGATTCCCTTTAAAGGTAGTTGAAGTTACTTCATATAAGATGTGGACTAACAAAAGACCCTATCTTTCATATATGAGAGTTTAAGGTTGTCTGGCTTATATGAAGTGGATTTAATCAGACAAGCTAGAAGAAAAATCTGATACATGTCTGTTTATAGGATATCCTAAGTAAACAATTAGATCAGTTCTATAATGCTTTAAAACAAAAGGTGTTTGTCTCAAAGCATGCTGTCTTTTTAAAAAAAGAGTTTCTTATAAGAGAAGACAGTGGGAGCAAAATTGAACTTGATGAAGTTCATGATGTTCAAACAAACACAGACCAACTGTCTGAACCTAAACCCAAAATTGTTGTTCATGGAGATGAGATAATAATTAAACCTCATGACGCACAAAATGTTCGTAGGTCAAGTAGGATACGTAATATTTCATAGAGATATGGATTTCTCATAAGCAAACACAATGACGTATTGCTCATAGAGGTCAATGAGCCTATAACCTATGAAGAGGCTCTGAAGAGTTCAGAATCTAAAAAATGGCTTCAAGCTATGAAATCTGAAATGGATTCCATGTATGAAAACTAAGTATGAACTTTGGTTGACCCACTCTAAGGGTTAAAACCCATAGGGTGCAAGAGGATTTTCATGAAAAAAAATCGACATGGAAGATAATATGATTACCTATAAAATGAGGTTAGTCACTAAGGGTTATCGTCAAAGACAAGGAGTTGACTATGACAAGACATTTAGCCCCGTAGCCATACTTAAATCCATAAGAATACATCTAGCCATTACTGCTCATTATGATTATGAAATATGAAATATGGATATGAAGATAGCTTTCCTAAATGGAAATCTAAGTGAGGATGTATATATGATACAACTTGAGGGCTTCATATCCAGAGATGGCAAAAAGGTGTCTAAGCTTCAGAAATCCATTTATGGATTGAAGCAAGCACTAGGAGTTGGAACATCCAATTTCATGAGACAATCAAAGAGTTTGGTTTCTCACAAATTCCTGATGAACCCTGTGTATACAAGAAGGTTAGTGGGAGTGTTATTATATTCCTTATGTTATATGTGGATGACATATTACTAATACGAAATGATGTCTCTAGTTTGCAATCAGTAAAAGTTTGGTTGTCCCAGAATTTTTCCATGAAAGGCCTTGGAGAAACAACTTATATATTGGGAATAAAGACATAAAGAGATAGATCAAGGAAGTTGCTAAGTCTTTTACAGTCAATATACATAGATAAAGTGCTAAATAGGTTTAGTATGGAGCAGTCCAAGAGAGGGTTTCTTTCTATACCTCATGGGATAAAACTCTCAAAATCTATGTGTCCCAAAAGACAAGATGAGAAGACTAGCATGAGTATGATCCCATATGCTTCGGCAGTACGATCAATCATCTATGCTATATTGTGTACAAGACCTGATATATCGTATGCTCTAAGTGTTACGAGCAGTATCAATTGGATCCTAGTAAGGGTCACTGAGTAGCAGTCAAGAATATCCTAAAGTACTTGAGAAGGACTAAGGATGTATTTTTTATATAATGAAAATGAGATCGCGTAGTGAGTGGACATAAGGATACTAGTTTTCATTCTGACCAAGATGACTCCAAATCCTAGTCAGGTTATATTTTCACACTGAATGGTGGAGCAGTCAGTTGGAAGAATTCCAAATAAGAGACGAATGCAGATTCAATGACTGAGTCAGAGTACATTGCAGCTGCGGAAGTAGCAAAGAAAGCTGTTTGGATCAAGAAGTTCATCATGGAATATAGACCTAATATTGTTGTACTATAACAATAATGGGGTTATTGCTTAAGCCAAGGAACCAAGGTCTCATCAGACTCCAAGCGCGTACTCAGGAGATATCACCTGATCAGGGAGATCATTGATAGAGGTGATGTGAAGATTGAGAGAGTCCCCACAAATCAGAACATCATTGATCCTTTGACTAAGCCACTTCCTCAAGAGAAATTTGATTCTTGCGTACTCACCTATGGTATTAGATACAGAGGCGATTGGTTTTAGTGCAAGTGGGAGATTGCTATAGTGCTCTAAAGGCAATCACCTTTAACACTTTTGTATAAACTTTATTTTGATTAATAAAATGAAAGGTATTTTTCATTAATTTGATATTCTTCATTTATATGAATTAATGTTGATCTTAAATCGAATTAAAGAAGTCAATGATACAAATCATAACATGATGGAAATCATGATGAGATCATGATAATAAGATTCCTATCATGTGCAATTATGTTAGTATATAAATAATCCCTAATTATAAAATTAATAAGACAGGACATTATTAATCCAGATATATTAGCACATATTATACTTCTTGATTTGATGAAGTAGTAGATCTCATAAACTATAAACATGAGATGTTTAGAGTTAACATGTGGATGCTTACTAAAGGTAGTAAGTACATCGGATGGCCAGTTATGAGATTATCATATGGATGATCTATCGAATGTCAATGAATAATCTCATCATAGCAATAATTGCAAATATCCTCAGACTTGAGGTACTCAAGGATATTTTGGATGCTAATCCTGTAGTTTGACATCATTCCTTGTTGCCTCAAGACAAGGTCGCTCTTAGGGTGGTGATTGGGTATAACTATGGGTATTCGAAGGCAATTGGTTAGTCAATATAGGATTCACCACTCTTGATAGAAGGAGATGGTACCCGCGGCCTTTTATTGGTGTCATTACTCAGGAATCTCTGGCCAGAGCAGTTATGTGTCATTAAGAGAGTCCTCAATGACACATTAGAGTAATGAGATCCTAGAACAAAAACTAACATCACTTGGACTAGATGTGAAGTAGTCAGTCTAGTGGGGGTTGACATATAACCCATACTCTAAACCAAGTGGGACGAACTGCAAGGTAATTGTCTATGAAAAGGTTCATAAATTGGATAATTAACTATTCAAGAGTTCATGTGTTAATCCACCTATATTCTGGCAAATTGGCATCATAAAACCTTTCATGATTTGACTGAAATAAGAGTTAATTCAAGTGCCTAAAATAACGGAGAACCTAAGGGTCACACGCATAAAAGATCGAATGAAAAAAATAGTATGTATGCCCTATTTTAAGTAGGTTACGATCATGCCTCATAGGGCCACGATAGTGGCCAAAGATGAGCCCACTTTTAAAAATGCCACGATCGTGGCTCATTGGCCACGATAATGACAGAGGGCACGAAACAGTATATAAGTGAATTCTTCACTTATTTACATGAGCTTCCTTCACTTCTTACACACTCAAGTGATAACGAAATGGATCTAGAAGGGTTTTAGAGTGAGAGTGAGGTGTCCTGAGTTTTTTTCTTGCAGTTCATGTAATTGTTGCATGAATAAAAGTGCATGCAACAAGATTCTTAACCCATTTTCCATCATCTTAAGCATCTACTAAAACTCATCTAACTTGGTGCTCAAATAACAGCTAAACATTGTCTCTTCTTCCCTCTTTACGTGTTTATAGAGATCAAGGAAGGGTTTGGTGTTTATAACAACCCAAACAAGGAGAAGAAACAAGAAAGGAGGGGATACACAAGGTAAAAGGTTTATATTTCATGTTCTTTTATACACATCTATGCATGCATGTTATAATCTTAAGTTTTTTTGGGGTAGTCACGATGTCGGAATTTTGATTCCGACACTTTTGCTGCATTCACATGCATGTGATGCATGCAACCATGGCTAACCCAACATGTTTTATTATTTAACTTGTTAATTAGCCAATTTCTTTTAAAATTAAAGTCAAATCACTTTCATTCCTAAGGTCAAAGATCTATCTTTTCTACACTCTTATGTCATCACTCTCGTCATTTTATTTTACAAAAGTTATACCAATTCTCAATTTTTACAAAAGTTTTAAGATTTAAATGACCATTTAAGCAATAAAGATATGGTGTCTAAGAGCTCCATGAATTAGTTGTTCTCTTTAGACTTTTCATGTTTTGCCTTAAATTAAATATATGATAACTTCATTAATTAAAATGTATTTTAATTACCCTTTTTTATTAAAGACGTACTTTGTATGTCAATTATACAAATTTTATATTTAAATTTTCGCAATAAATATAATTCCTTATTAATAATCATTTATATGCTTAACATATCACCCAAATTCTTTTTTCAATTGATGACTTCTTAATTGTTTCAACAAATGATTGTACAATTTCTTTTTTTTAATTGATTATTTCTACATTGTTTCGATAATCAGAAACAACATCTCTACTAAATAGATCTAAGGCTGTATAGAATCAAACCTTTTCAAATTTTACATCTCAACAAGATTACAATTAGTTAATAATAATGACGGTGATGATAATTAATTGTTTCAGCAAATAATTATACAGTTCTTTTTTTATACACTCAAACTATGACAAGCCTAACTATTGCAAAACCATTTCGTGCCTGTTTGGTTGAGCTTATATCAGTAGAGCTTTTGTTAATAGAGCTTTTATCAGTAGAGCTTTTCTGAGAAAAGCTTTTTTAAAAAGTCAGTTGACTGTTGGACTGTCATTTAAAAAAATAACTTTTTAAAAAGAGCTTCATATAGTAGACTGTTTGGCAACATAAAAATAAAAAGCACCTTTACTAATTTTAACTATATTTTATTTTACAATAAAATTATTTAAAATATAAATATTATTTAAAATATATTAAACAATATACAAAACAAAATATATTAATTATTATA
>JAOSBN010049326.1:0-14718 GCA_027563595.1 Erythroxylum suave | reverse complement strand
ATTTGTTCCATCCAAAGTCAATCTCCAAACATCCTCAGCCAGGTATTCCTTTTATTCTTATTGTTCCTACTCCAAACCCCATTCCTTGTATGATGATCAAACCATATGACGAAGAATTCCCTCCATAGGAGAGACACATTGATGACAATAATAGGGTTAATCTCTAACTCTTATGTTTGTGCTATAGGAATTACCTCTCATAGAACAATGATTTCAAATCCTATTGATAAAACTCTCAATTGACAAACTGATCACCCATAAAGAGCAAAAACTCGGAAAAGTGAAAGAAGTACTTTAGAGAATGAAAGTTGATATGCGAAAGGAAAATTCCAAGACTGTTTATAGAGTCTATCCCACATCTTTTCCAGTTATAACTCATTTATTCTTTTCTAACATATCCTGAAGTTGTTGATTAGGAGAGGGTATCCAAAATGAATTATCCTTTGATCATACAACATATCCATCCTATCATCGCTAATCCCAAATCGACCAAATCCTTAAAACCTAAACATGACAAGTCCTCTGAGCCATCACCCTCATATATAAAACCAGCTGATCCATTGAACAAACCCTTACAAATCAAAACCCTACCTTCTTCTCCACCAAAAACACAACCTTCATAATCCGCTAGGAAGGATAAAGCTCCTCAATCAGAGTTCATAGCAACTCTTGCACCAGCACTTCTTCCTACTATACCTGAAGAAGGACGCCACTCTAAGCATTTTAACATATCTAAATAATCTTCTGAAGTATCTGAACCATCTTCTGATGAGTTTAAACAATTTATTGATCTATCTAATCTAGCTCAGAACATGATGACCATACCTGAACCTATTGAAGTTGAACCAGACATCGGTAAAGCTAAATCCACAGGAATTGAACTTTTCAGAACCTCACCATTGATAGCATTAGTACTACCACCAACCAGACCTACTTTAGGAACCTAGTTTACCTTTGATGATCTTCCACCTAAAAAATGGAGAGAGCGTTTTCATGAATTTGGTGCCTGGATTGACTTGTAAATGACTTGACCAAATCATCCATTAAGGGATATTTTATCTGAGTTTACTTCTCATTTTACCAGCACTTTACGAGAATGGTGGTAAAGTCTAGATGATTATCGAGGACTTCAGTACATAAAAGCCACATCTGCTGGATTACTTCTTAGCATAATTCATAAAGAATTCATTGGTGATTTTCATCTAATTGATAAACAAACCAGATAGGAGTATTTGAGATAAAGTGTTGTTCTTTTGATAGAAGAGGTATACAAAAGCATTTTTAACATATGACAGATCATTATTATCTTCTTAATAGATTTAATGATGTTGAGCTCCATTATACATTCATTTCGTCTTTTCCAAAAACATTACAACCTAAATTATAAAGGATCATTGCTGCATTATGAAGTGATATGAGGAATATATCTCTTGGAGAAATCCATCAACTTGCTTTAGCTTCTCTTGATAAGTTATGTGACCAATAAATGTTTTTTAAAAACATGATGAAAGGGTCCTCCGTTAAAAAGGCTTGCAAAAAGAGACTAAGATGGTTATGTGAAAAAGAAGCATTATCACAAACAACTCTCCTATAAGAAATCTTATCAATCCCACATTTCTCCTAGAAGGAATTATTCACCCTTCAAATGAAAGAAACAAGGTAGATTTGTCGATTCTTTAAACAAAGAAATCCTCAAGCAAAGAAGGTAGATCGATGCTTTCTTTGTGGAAAACTAGGACATTATACTTGTCAATGTCTTAATAAGACAAAAAGGGATATCAAACTGCTAGATTATATTAAGAATATCATGCCTATCCAAACTGATGGAAACATTAAAGACTTCATTAAAGAACAATTCAGTGAAGATGAGGAAATCAAATTTATTGTTCTAATCAACTCTTCTGAGGAAGAGTATGAATTCTCTGATTCCTTAATTTCTGATGATACTGAAGATTACATGATATACATGTTACAGCATAAGTGCCTGAAGGTAGACTTCAAACCCCTCACAATTTCTTGACCTTATGTCTATATTCAGTTACTACAACAAGATAAATATGATCGGCCTATTACAACTATTGGGTATGTGGACACTGGATCATACAAAAGCATTATGAAACCCAACATACTTCCACCTAAAGCATGGATTTCCTATGATGAATATTTTACTGCTATTGATGGCAACTAATTCAAAATTGAGTTTGTCACAAAAAAAGAAAATATAGATCTGCTTCTTTAGTACCTGTGTCTGTGTGGTTTAGACCAAAGTCTTTAGAAGCCATCTCCTTGGTCTAGATATTCTGATTGGCATAGTTGTCCATTATAAGGCATCTCCATACAAATTCTTCCTAGAGGAATTAAATGTCATAGCAATTTTAATGCTTAAACTGACAATAGAAATGTGTTTGAATTCACACAAGTGCCATCTCCATAAAAGCCTTAAAAGATCAATTTTTAGAACATTGTCCAGAGAATTATGCACAGTCCTCACATCCTCATCCTCTATAGAAGAATCCTCACTTCTTTATCCGTCTCCCATTCAAGAAGAATGAGGACATCAATCCTACTAAGGCTAATCATCCCAATATGAACTCTGATGATTTGAAATTAGCACAAGAAGAATGTGCTATCCTACTTTAGCAAGGATTGATTGAGCCCACAAAATCTTACTGGACTTGCCAAAATTTTTATGTGAATAAGAGATCTTAATAGAAGCGCAAGAAAAAGAGGTTGGTTATTGACTACAAACCTCTCATTGCTTTCCTATAAGATGATAAGTTCCCACTGCCAAAGATTAGTACTCAAGTACACTTTCTCAAAGCAGTCACAATCTTCTTTAAGTTTGATTTGAAAGCAGGATTTTGGCAACTAGGAATTGACCCCTAAGAAAGAAACAAGGCGGCCTTCTGTATTCCTAATGGTCAATATTAATAGACTACGATGTCATTTGGACTCAATGTGCCCCTTCACTAGTCAAATGGGCCATGATAAAGATTATGAACGGACTCGTTCTTTCTAGTGCATTGGTCTATATTAATGACATACTTCTCTACTCCAAAACCTATAAAGTACACAAGACGCTACTCCAATCTTTTTTGGATTTGACAAATAGCACGGGATTATGCTCTTACCTAATGAGAGTCACATTGGGACGACCTAAGTAGAATTTTTAAGTTTGAACTTCCACAATTGAATTTATCAGCCTGATCCACATAGCGAGTTATTACACTTTCCTGATGAAAATATCAACACTAACATATTTAACGATTCCTTAGAATTGTTAACTACATAAGAGATTTCATCATCACGTGGTTGATTATACATCTCTCTTATCAAAGTTGTTGAGAAAGAATCCATCCTCATAGAGCAAGGAGCAAACCAAAGAAAGCTTGTCAAAATCCACCAGCTTTAAAGATTCTTGAAAAAGGCCAGTGTATTCAGCAGACGGAAGCTAGTGACCATTATTAGGGTGTTGTTCTCATTGAAGAGATTGACAGGAAAAGACGTTACTATGGCCATGCCAGTGACCAGTTTAAAGAATTTGAAAAGCATTACCATTCTAGCTACAAAGATATTTTGGCAGTAAAAAAGGGAATTGAAAAGTTCAATTTTAACCTCAGCCCTTATCACTTTGTGATAGAAATGGGCAACATAGTCTTTCCTAAGATTCTTGACCCTAAAAAGAAGACACTACCAAATAGCCAGTCGCTTCGATGGCAAGAATGGTTTCACACTATAAATTCACAATTCATCATATTAAGGGACATCATAATACCTTTGTAGAATTCCTTTCTCGACCCAAGAAATAGGTCCAATTGATGTCTTCTCTTTTCTTTACATCAATAACTCTTCTCTTTCCCATCATAGAGTTTCCCCAGTACGCTAAAACTAAAAAAATCCTTTCCTCCTATTTCCAAGATTCCTCTAACTACACTGGAATAGATTCTTACTCTTCTCCGACAAAGTCTTTTTTATTATCTCCACCTCACACTCTTCACTCTCAAAGTTCCTCCCCATCCTCATCATTTTGATTATGTCACACTTTATGAGTACTCTATCATCTTTATGATACACTCGCTGAATCAGAATTGTGGCATCTATGGGCATTATCTTCTTAATATGCCTGTCCTATTTCCCTTTCTCCTCTCTATGTCTACAGACATCTTTCAGACCCTACCAATTTTAAATCTCTCTTATGGACCTTCCTTGAATGGTTCTAGCCTCTTCTAAAATGGCACATCTAGATTTCAAAAATTCTGAATAAACATTAGCTTTAGGGGATTCCCTTAATAGACCAAAAATCTTATTACATCATCCATCGTCCCTACTGTCTGACCCCAATAGATTACATTTGTACCCTTAATCATATCTATCATTAGACTATAGATCACAAACAAATGATGACTGATTTGCATTCCTTTCTTGATCATCTAAATCATCACCCCAGAAGAGTTCCATCCACTAAATACACATCTCTAAGTCCTTATCCTAAAGATTTTACTCTCCCAAATCCCATTTCTCCTTCTACTAGATATTGGACTTTAGTTGACCAATTTGCTTTTACTGGTTTTAACATTATGGCTGGAGACTTGCCGTGTCCTCTAGGCTTTGAACTCCTATAATAAGTTGATCGTGTAGAAAGTTCTACATAGCCTAAGAATGTTAAGCCCAATGAACCTAATCCATTTCCCAATGCTTAAAGCCCATGGCCTCCAATTTGGCTTGTCACAAAAATTGAATGTTTTATCCAAGTCATAGCTAAAGTTGATGACGACATAGACTTCATAGAATATTTTGACAATGATAATGGTGGCTCACATTCTCTCTCTGCCCCTCTTTAAAGATTCCTCCTTATCTCTAAGGAATATTATTGGGACCTGTGTCTCCTAATAATTCTTCTTTTTACTATTTACTTTTGTATATTAGTGTGTATCATTATGCTTAGGGAATCTCTTTTTTAAAAAGTTATTTGTCTCTATCCCTTTACTTGGCCAATAAAAGCAAGGCTTCTCTTTCATTATATGCAAAATTTTATACTTGAAAGAGTTGGAATCAATAAAAATATTATGTGTTTCTAATCTTATGGTTTCTTTCTAAGTTTTCTCTCTCCTGAAGGCTTGATTCTTGAATAATATAGTCTTGGTCATATAGAAAGGCAAGTATACTCTATACTTTCGTCTTCATGGGGATCCTGTGTATTAGAAAGCCTTAGACCATAGATCCTGTTTGAGGTCTTTGTTAAATGGGGACAAATTGGAGAGTGTAGATTCCTAAAAGGTAGGCCTTAAGAATTGATGCCTACATAGAAAGGAAGGGCTTCTGTCTTGGCTAGCATATTTTTAATCTACACTATAGTCAATCTTTGTTTATCTTTGATCTCTTATAGATGATCTGTTTTCACTTGAGTGGTATATAGGCTGAAAACCCGTGATACAGCTCCATTGAAGTTTATCATTGAAAAATTCCATGAGCCTAGAAGTCACAGCGAGAAGAGCCTTTCTTAATTCACTGGTGTAAATAATGCCACGTACCTTGGTGATGTTATGCCCGTGTGCCCTCTTACTAAAGGTAGTTCGTGTGGATTTTGGTTCAATATCAACTCTTTCAGTCATCTTATGAAATGTAAATATTTTTCTTAACTTTTCATAATTTCTTGAATTGTCTTAACTCAATATTTCTACTAAAAATTATATTTAAAAGATTTTAGTTTTGATTGCATATTAGACTAACATTTCTCGTTATATTATAATCAACCAATCTTAACTCTATCATGAACTAAATATCAACATAAATTACTATAAACATCATATAATTTATTTAAATTTCAAATTTTACTAAGACTTCAAAATTTTTAATTAAAAATAATCTAGTTAAGTAACTCACACAATAACTTAAATATTAAAAAATTTTGAGATTTCACAATATTAAATTTTTAGTATAAATTTAATAAGAAAGTTTAACTTTGATATAAATATGTAAAAAAATTTATTGTTAAAATTTCTGTTTAAAAATTTTAAAGACAATTGTCAAAATTTTCCCAACCAAATTTTGTACTATTTTTTTAATGATATATGATGTGAATATTATTACTCAATATATAAAGAATTCAAAGTAGCTTTATCTTCTTTTGATGTAACCATTTCTTGATGATAATCATTATTAGTAGGAAATACTCGCAAACAAACATTCTTTATTTTACATCTAAATTTTTTTTAGTTTTCAACAAAGAGAGCTCGAATTGAAACTGCTCCCTCTTTGCTTTTGTCAAATCTTGAAATTTCTTTTCTTTTTTTATAGCTACTTGGAGGAATTAAAGAATAGTCTCCAAGATTGACCTTGAAACAGAAAATTCTCAACCTCTTTTAACTTTCAAGCCTCTCATTTTACCTTCTTGCCATAATGCCACCTCTTGCTTTAAGTATTGCACCCTAAATCACTTATTTAAAGAATTCTCAGTACCACTAAAGATTGGAATAACTAGCTACAAAAAATTCTCCAAAGTCAATTAAAAGACAACTTGACATTTTCTATACTGGAGACCTTTTATTAAAAGCTGAGTGATTGACACACACATGAATTGATTTTCAACAACAACCAGTCCCTTTATGGGCTAATTCTTATCAGGTAAGAGCATAACTTTAGGCCCTACATAAAAACAATTATCTAAAGCCTCTTCATAAACTTCACTACATGTATTATTTAAGGGGCAAACTATACGGAACTTAATTAAGGTAGACTAAGAAAAACCAAACTGTCTAATAAGATGTGAAATAACATTGTTTTAACATCAAAAGTCATGCATTCATTTATACTCAAGCATGGTTTTGTTACGTATAAATTATTATAACAATTATACAACTGTAAATGTAACTATGATTAGTATAAAAATACTCTGTAATCATTTCCTAAGAGAAGAAAATATATGAATTAGCTATTTGTCTCTCTCTCCTTGTGCATTTCTCTAACTTTGTTCCTCCTTCTAGATTCTTCTCTTTTCTTCTCTCCTTTGTTTTTCATTTTTCTCTTTAACGAAAAATATTCATAAGAAATAGTATCAAATCTTTATGATTCTCAACCAAGAAATTCCATAAACATGATAGAAGATGACTGGGGTCAAAAGATTGAGAAGCTTAAAAAAGTATCCAAAAAATTAAGGAATCTTGAGTTCGAAGTGAGGAATGGATGTAGAAAATTCAAGTATAATCCACTTACCATCAATATGAGATAGATAACCTTAAAGCAATGTTCAATCAACTTATGCAATCAAGAGAAATGACTACTTCAAAAAATACCAAGCTTACTCTTGATACAACAATAATTGATAGACAAGGTTAAGAGTTAGATAATAGCACTAATGGTAGAAAAATGGATAATGATGTTGAAGAAGAGAGGCTTAGGAGCAACTTGAATTTTGACATGAGTACTATGGTGACTATATAACAAAATAATGAGAAACATGTATGGAAATATCAAGTTGGTGATTCATTCACCATTGACATTAATGGAGAGCAACTTGGTAGAGAAATTAACATCACTCTCCACCTTCATGATCACCAACATAAATATTTAAAGGAGAATAACAATCAAAATATTATTGGGCACTTAGAGAAGGGTAGGGAGATGCTCTGGTTAAAACAATTCCTTCAAGAGTTAGATATGAACTAAGATAATTATGTAGTATTTTATGAAAGTCAAAAGTTCCATAGATTTGTAAAAGAATACTATATATCATTCCCACACCAAGCATATCAATTTCAAGTATCATTAGTTGAGATCCATTATTAAATAATAACAATTACAGTTGACAAAAATTCACATAGATAAGAACGGTGTTGATATGTTAACAAAGGTGGTCCCTAGGAGTAAGTATGAGCTTTGTAGTAAGATCATTAAGATGACTCTCAAATAATCATTAAGGTGATTTAAGTATCTTCCAAAATAGGTTGGAGTGGGGAGATTATTGAATGTCCAGCCCTATTTAAAGACAAAAGTGAGTTGGAGTGATCTTAGATCAAGGATCGTTGAAATGATGAACGAGTGAAGTCAAGATGGATAATGGTTCATTTGAGGCCATTCTTGAGAGATACAATAGTGTAGAGCGCAATACGCCATGTCCTTGACTTACACACTCCTGTGTGAAGGTCGTATAAGAGATTGTGAATGTGTATAATATAGCTGATGACCCACACGACCGTGTCCTTATTTTCCTACATATTAAGCACATAAGGATGGCAATGGGTCAGGCCAGACCCGACGTTGCCTAACTTACAAGCTGCGCAGCCCGTGGCCCAACGGGTTAATGGCTGTCGGACAAGCCACAAGCAGGCTAGACTGGCCTGGCTTGATTACACATTTTTTAAAACAAATTTGACAAAACGACATCGTTTTGCACCTTTTCTTCTGGCCACGAGCTAGGCTCTGACTAGGGCAGGCACTCTTGGAATGCCATCCTTATGAGTACATGGACGTTAAAATTCTTGGCTAAGACTTTTCTCCTTTCTTAGTGATTTAAAAATCTTAATTTCATAAATTTTTTGATTAATGATTAGCCAGCTAAAAGACATCCTCAAGCTATAAGGTGTTATTTTCGAAAATAAATGCACCATAACATCTTAAAAACCGAATACCTTTTTGGAATTGCTTTTTAATCATTATTTAAAGCAAAAAACAATTTTGTAAGTGGTCATCTGGCTGCAGTAGAGCTATTAGGCAAAACTAAAACTGATGGACTAGACTTCCTTAATAAAGTAGCTACTATTGGTATGGTTCAACACATCAACATTATACAACTTATTGACTTTTATATAGCGAGCTTTAGGTTACAATTTCATACCCATGGTTCTCTAGACAGTCACACATCTCCTAGAAAGGAATCAACTAACCTGAGTTAGGAAATATTGTACAAGATTTCTCTTGGCAAGGCTAGAGGGATTGAATACCTACATCAAGTTTGTGGTATGCAAATCTTGCATTTTGATATCAACCCTAATAACATTCTCCTGGACAAGAGTTTTGTACCATAGATTTCAGATTTTGGGTTCACTAAATTGTATCATAGAAATGACAACATTATCGCCCTAACAATTGTAAAAGGAACTATAGGATATATATATAGAAACACTAGCAACGTCTCTTATAAAGCTAACATTAATAGACAGGGATTTTATTGCTAGAAATGACAAGTAAGAGTAAGCAACAGAATGCAACTACTGAAAAATCTACCCAGTGTTTCAGAACTTGAGTTTATCAGGAAATATGTAATGCGAAGCACACCAGGAATAACTGAGAAATGGTGATTTTATGGCTGTAGTGTATACAAATTAAACCAAATGATCGTCCTTCGATGAACAAAAGTAGTGGACACGCTTGAAGTAAATACAGAGAGCCTACCATTGCCATCAAACCCTATTCTACATCCATTAGAAATGTCAGTAATTAGCAATAGAGCAAAATCACTCTATATCAATTGATACATCAATAACTAATATATTTGTTAAACAATGATATTTTTGTAAAAATTGCAATACATTCTTCTCTCCTGTAGAGCAATATATAGACATACGATTACATTTTGGATAGAATTTTATTCTAAGAAAAACTCTAACAAACTCCGATGTTTATCTGATCTAAGAGATGATATTTATCCTTGTATATTTATCCAATCTAACAGATGATATTTATCCTTGTATATTTATCTGGTCTAACAGATGATAATTATCTTTTTATATTTATCTAGTCTAGCAGATGATAATTTTCCTTGTGTATTATCCAAATCAATGTCCACACTCCCTCTCAAGTTAGAGCAGAAATATCTAACAAGCTTAATTTACTAATCATATTATGAAATGCCCTTTTTGAAATTATCTTTGTAAGTACATAAGCAAATTGTTCTTCAGAGTTGACACACAAAAAATGAATAAATCTTTTGATCTAACTTTTCCTTGATGGAATTTATGTTAATTTCAATACATTTGGTACGATCATATTGTACATAATTCTGTGCAATCTCAATAGTAGCCCTATTATCACAATACAGATTTATAAGTTTCATATGATTAATCCCAAAATCAGATAGAATATGTTTAATTCATAATAATTCACATATTCCATGAGCCATACCTCGAAACTTAGCTTCTGTACTTAACCTTGCAATAACCTTTTGTTTCTTTTTTTTTTCCAAGTTATAAAAGATTTCCTTTAACAAAAGTAAACTAACCAGATATAGATTTTTTGGTTGTTTTGTCACCTGCCTAATCCATATCCTTGTATCCTTCAATGTTGGAAACACTATTCTTTGAGAAGAATAAACCTTTTTCCTAGAGAGTCTTTCAAACACCTTAAGATTCAGTATACTGCATCCATGTGTTCTTCACTCGGCTGATGCATAATTGACTAACAACACTCACAGCATACGTTATATCTGGCCTAGTATGAGATAGATAAATTAACCTCCTAACTAACTTTTGATAGTACCTTATATTTGTTGGAATTTGATTTGGAAAAATTCTAAGCTTATGATTCATTTACATAGGCGTTTCAGTTGGTTTACAAGTAAGCACTCCAGTTTCAATCAATAGGTCAGTAACATATTTTCTTTGTGAATTTAAATTCCTTAATTTGTCCTTGCTACTTTGATACCTAGGAAGTATGTAACTTGTCCTAGGTCCTTTATTTCAAATTCAGTGGCCAAGTGTCCTTGTAAGAGCTTCATCTCTTCGCAATCATTTCTGCTAATACCATATCAACAACATACACAATTAAAATTGTTACTTTACCTCCTTTGTGCTTTATAAACAAAGTATGATCTGCACCTTTTTGTTTATAACCGAAAGCTTTCAGTATCATTGAAAATCTTCAAAACCAAGCTTTAAGTGATTGCTTAAGCCCATACAACGATTTTTTCAATTTGTAAACTTTATTTCTATTTGATGAACCAAGGTTCACAGCTGGGGGTAGCTCCATGTATACCTCTTCTTCTAAATCCTCATTAAGGAAAACATTTTGATTATCAAACTGTTTTAGGGGCCATTCCTAATTTGTTGTAATAGAGATGAGAATGTGGAATGTATCGTGCTTAGCTACTGATGCAAAGGTCTCTTGGTATTCTACTATATACTTTTGTGCACAACCCTTTGCAACCATCCTTGCTTTATATTTGTCTATGCTCCTATCAACCTTGAGTTTCGCAGTATATACCCATCTACACCCAATTGTTCTGTTTCCTTCAAGTAAAGAAATAAGGTCCTAAGTAGAGTTCCATTGCAACATTTCCATCTCTTCATTCATTGCATTAGTCCACTTTGGATCGTTTAAAACTTCCTACAGATTAATACGAATAGAAACACTGGATAATTTATTAACAGCAAGTGCATATGTCTCAGACAATTTTTGAGTAGAAACATAATTGTTGATGGGGTATTTGACTTTGGTGTTAAGATCAGATTCATATTGTTTGTTTGGTATACCTTTATTTGATCTTTATGGGTACCTCGGAAGAGGAACAAGAAATTCATTACTAAAATTATTAAATACTGGACTTGAGATTACCTGAGAGTTGCCATTTTGGATATTTTAAATTGGTCCTTTGATTAATGGTGTTAAAGTAAGTAAGTTTATATTACTAGGTTGTTCTTTATGGTTGTCATTGTTATCAACTTCTTCCTATTTTGCATTGCCTGGAATATTGACAATTTCGTCCAGTTTTCAGCACTCATTTGCATTTCCTAATATGCATTGTAACATATTCACTCCATCAACATTTTATCTTAATACTCCCCCTGAATATTATGGTTCTACCTCCCGAAAAGAGACATCTAAGGTTACATGAAATTTTTGAGTTTAAGGATCATGACACTGATACCACTTTTGAAAATCTAAATATACCACACATCTTTTTACAAAAGGATCAAGTTTAGTTCTCAAGACTTTAAAGATATGAACATACACTGTACAACCAAAAACTCTAGGTTTAATTGCCAACATGACTTGCAAGATAGGTAGAAAACTTTTACATACACCTTGACACAAAGTCTCCTAGCACCAAAACTTTCATTTTTCTATGGTTGATTGTGAAGAACATATTAACCACTATAGATAGATTGCATTTTTTGGCATTGGATGATAGGTGCTCTTTACGCATGGAGTGTGGAGAAACTAAGGAACATTTGTTTTTTGAATGCCAATATGCCTCAAATGTATGGAAACAGGTAAAAAAATTATTACCAACAAAGCTATAATGGGAAATCAATCTCTGACTCCATTCATTGTCTGAAGGATCATATGAGCTCTAACAAAGACACCTTACAAATCTATTTTCTTGCTACGAGTTTAAGCATTCAAGGGTTATGGTTGGAAAGGAACAAAAGGAAATTCAAAAACAAATCTTCTACAGAGAAGGAGATCGCAAATGAGATTCCACAAAACCCTAAGGAATTAATTCACTTAAGAAACTAATCAAGGAATTCCTTCTTTTTTAAAAAAAATTTTCATGAGAGGTTGGTTCATTAGATTTCCGTACACGTATTAGTTGTATTAGTAAACCTTTTGTAAGTTACATTGGCTTCTTAATATATTCTTTTAACTTTTAAAAGAAAATTCTAGTTTCAAGGATTGGGAGATGAGGAATTGAAAGTAAGGAATGCATTTTCTATTTATGATTTGGAAAATCTAGAACCCGAGATGGTGATCTATTGATGAGATGAAGCACAGATTTTACTACCTTTCCCCAACAAAACGTGACATGTTTATCCCAAAAAGAGAAGCATAGACCACCTCTACTATTTGTCTATTCCTACTTTCTATTAAGTCATTTGGTTGTGGAGTATAAGTGCATGAGGTCTGATGATGAATTCCAAACTCATTTAAAAAATTGCCAAAAGTGGTATCTAGGAATTCCATGGCATTGTCAGTTTGCCACACCTGAATTGGTTTATGATGTTAAGTGCTCACCATGTTGTGAAATTCTCAAAATAAAATACAAACATCGCTTTTTTCATAAACAGTGATATCCAAGTCATGCATGTACATTCATTAATGAACGTGACAAAAAATTTAGCTTTAGATAATGAAGGAATGTTTGTAGGTCCTTATATATTCGAATGTATAAGTGCAAATGACTCAGAAATTTTATTAAACAAGAAAAATAAGGAACACGAAGGCTTTTCACAAGTTCATAAACATCACAATAAAAATCTAAATCACTTAAGTTTGACCAAAGATGGCTGTAATTTTCTAAGATATCTAAAAGAAAAATGACCCAACTATCGATGCCATAACTAGACAATTTCTTGGGCTTTTTCATGACTATAAGTCTGATATGCACGATTGAATTTTTGTCCTCCATTCTACGTTAAATCCAAGTTATATAATTTGCCTCATTTAACACGATAACCAAAAGTCTTTTAGGTCAAAATATCCTGAAAAGCACATAACGAAGGCCAAAAAGTTACAGTACATTTTAGAGCTAAAGTAATATGTCCAATAGACAGGAGATTATACTCAAGGGATTGCATGACTAAAACTAAATTTAATGTAAGAGAATTAGACAAGGTAATAAATCCTTATCTAACAATAGAGCACATACTACCATCAGTTATGGAAACAATGGATTGAGGGGATGAACTGATGGATACTAATTGGATAGAATCTCTAATCATGTGATCAGATGCAGTTGTATCAATAATCTAGATATTTTTCCTAGAAATTGTAGAGAAAGCATTTGCCTTACCTACAATACTTGAATGAGCAATATTTGCCATAGGATTGATGTTTCCTCCTTTAGATTCCACTTCTTCTATAGTTTTCACCATGGTCTTTCCAACAACCTATTTTTGTGGTTTTTCTGAAAAATCCCACCAATTAGGATAGCAAATAATTTCATAAAAATGTTGGTTCGAGTGACCTTTTTCACTGTAATAATCACACACAAAGTTGTTAGACTTTCCAATGGGTTGATTTTTGCAATTCTTTCCTGAGTCAGATGGTGATCCTTGTCGGTTTTGATTAACCAGCAATACTGAGTGTTCAGAGATTGAGCGAGATCCTCCTATTATCTGTCTTTGTTGATACTCTCTCCTTAAATATGCAAATGTGCTTTCCAAATCAAGTTTTGGGTCTTTAAGTAAGATTTCTCCCCCAACCTGATCAATTCAAAGTCAAGTCTACGGAGGAAAATATGAACTCCAAACCTAGCCATTACTCAATTTAATTGAACTACTCCTTTAACAATCCCTTCTTGAGAAGCTGATCTATGATCAATTTCCTAAAAAATAGCCATAAGTTCATTGTAATATGTTGATAATGCTCTACATTTTGTCTAGTTGAAAAAGATTTCTAATTCAATTCAAAGAGCCGAGTTTCATTAGATCCATCATCAAAAGTTTTTGACACAACCTCCTATATTTTTTTGGTATTAGGAAGATGAATAAATCGTTGCATCAGCCATGGAATCAATGAATCAATAAGCCAACTTTTCACTTTTTGATTTTCAGTAATCCATATCTGAAAAATTTGGTCGTCAAGTATAGGTTATTTTGCTGCCCCAGTGAGATATCTAGTCTTATTTTGTGCTTGTATTCGCATCTCCGTAATTTGAGACCATAATGGAAAAGCATAATGGTTTTGTTGGATGATTATTGGTTGGGTTGATGGGTTATTCATAGATCCTTGGGAATCCATTTGGTTTTCCAAATATAGGTTTCAAAGACTAAGGGTGGCAAC
>JAOSBN010049304.1:0-14720 GCA_027563595.1 Erythroxylum suave | reverse complement strand
TTTCTCCGAAGAGATCTGTGGATACCGTTAGAGGCCGGACGATTGAACGGCTCGTGGAATTGACGGATTCAACCGAAAGGAAAAATCACAACGAAAAATCGAAACAGGTGTGATTTTTGTTAAATTTCTTGTTTTATGTTTCAATTTAATTCTGTTAAAGTTGTTTCTATGGAAAAATTTTTAAATTATTCCGCATATGATCTAGCGAATTTTTCTAACATTGTCATGTATCTCCCTGTTGATCAGCAAAAGAAATTGAAGAAGGAATGGCTTTCTGTTAACTTAAAAAGAAATGTTATACTTGAATTAAAAAATTGGGTCTTCGAATTCAAACCAAGCAATTAAAGCATAGCAGGTTGCACTACAGCAAATGTCACTTTTGTTGATGTCTTAATTTGCGACGATTTTAAATTCGTAGCTAAAAGTAAACTTTTGGCTGCAAAATTACAAAATCATAGCTTTTTGCCTACAAAATTAGAAAATTGTAGCTAAAAGCAATTTTTTGGCTATAAAATTTAAAAATCGTTATATATTAAAGCAGAACCTCTTACATCTTAATCTCTTACGATTCTAAAAGTAACTTCCAAAAACAATCGTAGCTAAAAGTAACTTTTTGGCTATAAATTTAGAATCGTTGCCTAATGAAGCAGAACTTCCTATGTTTTAATATGCTACAAAATTAAAAAATCGAAGCTAAAAATAATTTTTTGGCTACAAAATTTAAAAATCGTTGCCTATTGAAGGAGAACTCTAGAATTTGTAGGCTTAACACCGAAAGGAAATTTAACAGTCATAAATAGTGATACAACATGACAATATGAATAATTTGTATTAGTGAGCTTTGAATATCAATATCTGGCTAATGAATGTGCATTTCTAGTATATGGATAATATTTGAAGCATATTTGCATCATGTAATTTGCCTATGTATACCATCATTATTTACACGAGTTTATGATATTCTTGAATGTGTGTGTTTAGCAGAGGATTGCTATAAGTGGTCATCTAAACTAAGTATTTCCACTCCAAGCTTTCAAGCTTAGCACGAGTGTTAATCCATGTAGGTCCAAGTAATAGGAGTAAGGCATAAGGATCATCTACAGGGAACAAAATTAGAAAATTGGATGTGTCTTTTGATTAAAGAATGGTTGTATATGTAATGAAGGAAATTGAAGTTTCTTAATAGTTTGTAATTAAGAATTTAAGTTATGTGTAATATCTCTTTTGGATTACCATATAAATGTAATGATGTACTACTACTCTTAAATGATAAAGGTGATATGAATTTTTGTACTATTTATATGTACAACATTGAATAGAATTGTATGCCATGAATGTATGTACACAAATTTGGGTGTCATAAGTGTGGATAGTTGTAGGTTCCATGAAGGGAAAGGTGTATTTTGTGGTATCAGGGTGACGATTTAGGCAGTTCTGGCCAATAAGAGTCTAGTGATGTGTTATATGGTTTGATTTTTTTTCTTTTTCTAATAGAAATGTCCCTGTTTTCTTATATATAGTAGAGACAAAGAGACTTTGTAAAGATGGTGAAGAGTCAACTAATAGTATGGTGGGGAGAGATCAATCAATTTTGGGACCTTTTGAGCCTTCAAAGGGTGAAATACTAGTACTATCAATACCTAGGGAGATTTTTCTAAAACTCTGCTATGATATGCTCAAATTGATGGATAAATAATCGCACCTAAGGCTTCCATAGAAGCCTCGAGAAAGCATGGGGCGGAAGAATTTATGCATGTGACTTTAGAAGAATCTAATGAAGCAGAATATTGGTTAGAGTGGACACAAAGTGTTTTAGGGGAGATCAAGTGTTTACCTGAAGAAATGGTTATTTTTGTTATCTCTCTCCTACAAGGGGCAACTTATGATTGGTGGAAATTAATCCTATTGCATCCTCAGTTTCCTAACCCTCTGACTTGGGAGTTGTTTACCTAAGAGTTCAAGAAGAAATATGTCACAAAAGATTGTAAAGAAGCTAAATAGAAGCAATTTCTGAATATGAGACAAAGAAACCTATTTGTGGAAAAGTATGAAAAGGAGTTTAGCCAGCTCAATAAGTATGCTCCAAAGCTTGTCTTAATAGAGGCATTTCGATGTCGACATTTTGAGGATGGATTGAATGATTCCATCAAAGAGTACTAAGTAGCAGTAACTTCTCTACAATAGGTGAGCTACTATCAACTGGTTGAAGCAACTATCAGAGTAGAGAAGTAAGAGACAACTAAGAAAGAAAGGGAACAAAGGAGGAATTTCTCTAAAGGTGGCTCATCTTCAGGTAAGTGCACTTGAGACTCGCAGGGTGCATCCCTAATAGGGTCAGTCTATAGCATCAGGGGCAGTCCACAACATTTAATACTAGTAAAGGCTTTTCAGTTAGATAAGGAGATGGACTACCAAAATGCTCACACTGTACCATGAGACATTGGGGCATATGTAGGTGGTTGACTAGGGCCTATTTTAGATGTGTGGGTACAGATCATCTAATGGTTAATTGTGAGCAAAACACCATAGGGAAGCGAAGGGGCATCCAATGCACCCATTACATTTAGAGGACAAGGTAGAGGCAAAGGTGGACCAAGCCAGCTTAGGGCCACTCCAAATATAACATCTGAGTCCGTTGCTCATCTTGAGGCACTAGTCGGTTTAGCATGGGCATAGCTATAAAGGCTTATGAGGAATAGGATGCCCCAGAAGTTATAACTGGTATTTTCTCTCTTTTTGACCTTAATTTGTATGCATTGATAGATCCTAGTTCCATTCATTCATATATTTGGACTAGGGGAGTGTGTGATAGGATGTTATCAGTAGATCGACTAGCCTATGATGTATAAGTGACTAGTCTATTATGCCATAGTGTATATGTGAATAGAGTATATAGAGATTACCATATTATGATAAATAGGAAATAGTTTGTCGATGATTTGATAGAATTACCCTTCCATGAATTTGACCTGATCTTAGGTATGGATTGGTTGTCCAAACACCAAGCTATTATTGAATGTGGGTTGAAAACAGTTGTGCTAAAAGATTATGATGGTTCAGAAACAATGTTGCATGGTATCCAATCTAGTCCTTTGATTATTGTAATATCAGCCATGTAAGCAAGACGACTTCTTAGAAAAGGATGTGAGACATATTTAGCTTTTGTATTTGATTCAAAAAAAGAGAAGGTGAACTTAGAACACATACCGATAGTAAATGAGTCTCCTGACGTGTTTCCAGAAGAGTTACTAAGTTTGCCGCCAGAGTTAAAAGAGTTGAAGACTTAATTATAAGAACTTTTGGATAAGGGTTTTATCTAGGCTAGTTTGTCACCAAGGGGAGTTCTAGTCCTTTTTCTCAAGAAGAAGGATGGCACCCTAAGAATGTGTATAGACAATACACAGTTGAACAAGGTAAATGTAAAGAATAAGTATCCATTACCCAGAATATAAGATTTCCTTGATCAGTTGAAAGGTGTAGGAGTGTTCTCTGAGGTTGGTTTGCGGTCAGGTTATTACCAGCTTTTAGTAAATGATGTAGATGTTCCAAAGACTACATTCCAGAGTCAATATGGCAGTTATTAGTTCTTGGTGATGCCTTTTTGGTTAACTAATGCACCTGTTGCTTTCATAAATTTGATGAATAGGGTGTTTAGAAACTACATAGATCAATTTATTATGGTGTTTTTAGATTATATATTGGTCTATTCGAAGAATGAAGAGGAACATGCTCAACATTTGAGAATTGTGCTATAGGCTTTGAGAGAGAAACAATTAATTTCCAAATTGAGCAAATGTGATTTTTGGCTAAAGGAAGTTTCTTTCCTTAAGCATCATCTCTTCAGAAGGTATTAGTGTAAATCCTAGTAAAATTAAGGTGATTGTTAATCTGAAGCTGCCTCGGAAAGTGACGAAAGTGAGAAGTTTTCTTACTTTAGCTAGTTATTATTAGCACTTTATCAAAGGATTCCTAGTAATTGTTCTCCAATCACAAAGTTACTTTAGAAAGGTACAAAGTTTGGAAGAAATGATAGGTGCCAAGCTAGTTTTGAGAAGTTAAAGAAGATGCTCACTAAAGCTCCAGTATTAACATAACCAACTATAGGTAAAAAGTATGCCATGTATAGTGATTCTTCTAGGAATAGTATGGGTTATGTACTAATACAAGATGGGAAAGTGGTGGCTTATGCCTTGAGAAAGCTAAAGCCACATGAATAAAATTACTCTCCATATGATTTAGAATTAGTAGCATTGGTTTGCCTAGAAAATCTTGTAGTATTACTTATATGGGGAAAGATGTAGTGTATACATGGATTACAAGAGTCTTAAGTACCTACTCACTTAAAAGGAGCTAAATTTCAAGAAACAATGTTGGCTAGAATGGTTTAAAGAATATGATTGCATAGTTGAATACAGCCCGAGGAAAGCTAATATGGTAACAAATGCTTTTATTAGGAAGTTTATCTTAGCTATTTCATTACAACATAGTAGATGGAGATTTGTACTAGATGGAGCTTTGATAGACCAATTAAAAGAGAATCCTAACTTGAGACAAATGATAGTACATACATAAAATGATGATACCAAGTTGCAAAACATTGTACAAATGGTAAAAAAAAGGAAACAAACTAGTTTTGTAGTGAAAGATGACAAAAGTTTACACTTCAAGAGTAGACTATGTGTATTGACAGTAAATGACTGGAAGAAGAAGTTATTAAATAAAGCCCATAATATTATGTTCACATGCATCTTGGGGGTAACAAGATGTATTAAGGCTTTAAACAACATTACAAGTAGCCAGGAATGAAGCATGATATGGTGGATTATGTGTCTAAGTGCTTGACTTGTCAATAGGTGGAAGCTGAACATAAAGTCCTCTCTAGCCTATTAAATCTCATTCCAATTCCGCAGTGGAAATGGGTTAGTATCACTATGGACTTTGTTATAAGCCTATCCCTCACACAGAGAAAGCATGATACAATATAGGTTATAGTGGATAGACTCATTAAATTTTTCGACTACATGGAGTGCAATTTTCAATTGTTTCTGACCAAGACCCACGATTTACATCAAGATTCTACAAAAGCCTACAAGCAGCTTTGGGTACTCATTTAAGCTTCAAAGAAACACTCACCCACAAATGGATGAACAATCTGAAAGAGTTATACAGGTGTTGGAAGGCATGCTTAGAACATGTGTTATGGAATTTCTAGGTAGTTGGGATAGGATCATTCTTTTGATGGAATTTTCCTACAACAATAGTTATCATAATGCCCCAAAGTATACAATGGATGTATTATGGTGTGCCTAGGGTGTAATTAGAAGCGAACATAATGAATGAATTAAGTGCATCTAATGGAAAAGACATGGATAATTTGTTCGTTTTAGAATAGACATACATACTTAAACGTGAAATATGAATGAGAATTTTTGATAGGTTTGCTTAGATTACAAGTGTGATGTGAGGGGAATTGATAAACGAAGTATTTCATAAGCACATGGGATTTTTTGTTAAATTGGATGCATTTTTATGTTACTTTTTCATGATAAGACTGAAGTCAATTGATTCCGAATGTGTACCTCACTGAATGGATAGGTTCCACCTGAATAGACATCTATAATTTGGCCATATCCTTGTCTATAGGCCTTTAAATTGGATAATTGCAATTGGAGATTAAAATAGATGCATAGATATAAAAATTTCATGAAGTAACTAAAATCTTATTCTGTTAGGGATATGTAAATATAGTGTCCTAAAAAGAAAATGTATTTACAATTATCTTAATTTTCTTCCAGTTACAATATTGTAATGAAAATTTTTATTATTAATAAAACAAAAGAGTTTGGTTTTATTTGTATGAGCATATTATAACTAGTCATAAGGTACCAAAGGTTCTTTTGTAAGTAATATACATATACATGAAGATGTATAGAAAACATGTCATAATGTACCAAAGGTTCTTTTGTAAGTAATATACATATACATGAAGATGTATGGGAAACATGTATATTATTGGAATCTAAATTAATTGATTCACAGTAGAATAATCAAGTTGGTCACTTGATTATGGTTTATACTGTAGTGTTGTGATTTACCCTCGTGTAAGTAAAGGAGTTTACTTTAAGAGAATGATGAGTTTCAAATCATGATAGTAGTTGACTATCGGTAATGGCACCATTAAATGAATATGAAATCGCGTATGTTTTTAAATAATAAAGTAGGTCATTACTTTAATCTTGAAACATATACCTTAGCATTCATTTATTACAAGCCACAATCGTGATGAGTGGTGAACTCATGTGTGTTTTGTTATAATTCTTGGTATGATCGGAATGTATTTTTATAAGGTATCCATCCAGTGTCCACATGTTGGAATTATTAACTCAAACATGCATCAGGAAAAATTCACTTAAATAAAGAGTTTATAGTGATATCATCACTTTTAGATGTTTTACAGAGATTGATGATTAAACTGGGACCAACAGTTTGATGGATTAGCTACCTATCAAGTCTTAACACCAAGATTAGATCTTGTGTGTTAATCATCATGTTGAGTGAAACGGGAGATCTAGAAGGAAAAACTAACATAAGGCAAAACATTAATTTTACCCTTTATTGTGCGGATGGCTATAATATGGTTCATAATAGAGTTTGTGATTGGATATCGAATTAATAATATTGAAACATGGTTTCTTATAAGTTTAAGTAATTCAAGAGTGCAACCAATTATCTTTAGTAGAATAACATTTGGTTAATAAGTCAAAATTAATTATAATGAAATTAAATTAATTCCAAACTTATTAGAGCTTTAGTTATTTAAGCCAAATTAGATTCCCCACTTAGTTCTAGGAACGTTATCAACGAAAGTAAGAAAAATAAACGGAGGTTATCGGAAAGAAAATGAGACAGTTTGCCAAAAAAAAAGACAAATTAGATCCGGGCTATTAAGACTAGAACAATTTAATTAAGAGTTAATTAAATTGAGTTTTAAGCTTATAATTAAGTGTTGGGCTTACACTAATTGATTGTTAATTATAAGCCTAAAAAGAATATTTAATATTGGGCTAGATTTTGATTTAATTAATTAGATTAATTGAATTAAAATTATATATAAAAGAAAGTGCAAAACCGAATTCTACAAGGGTGTAGAATTCGGTCATGCTTCTTCCATTCTTAAATGGTTTAGTATCTTGTTTTTAAAAGCATGAAAGTATTGTAATGGAGTGGGCATTAAAGTAAATCTCATCTTCATTTAATTGTTTGACGGCTTTTAAAAGATAGAAAAACATATAGCATTTTTTAGCATTAAACAATGAATGAATATGTGGCTTTTGGACGCTCTCTTCACTCTCTCACAACCCATTCGGTGATGCTTTTGTTACGACAATAAAAAACCTTATTAGGAGAGATAACATGCAAGGTGTTGCATGGGAAAAGATGCACGTCTTTTTATGCTTGTTTTAAAAGCATAAACTGACAATCTCATTTATTCAAAAGTGAAAGACAGGGTGCGGTTTTTTAGCTCACTATTAACGTAATTGTTAGCTTACCATTGGTCTCGCCATTTTGTCTTTTCATTATCAAAAAAAACGAAAGGTGTTGGACTTATAAAAGAGAGTTTTTGTTTTAGCATTAGATGCTAATTGAACATGTGGTCTTGAAACTCGTTGTTCCAAAAAAACACTTTTGGATATAGCAACAATGAATGTCTCAATTTTTGTTCTTTCCAACTAGCCAAAAAATAACAAAAGGTTTACTATCTAATTTTTCTTGTCCTTTTTTACTAAAGGATTTTGATAATCAAGTTTTCTAAGGAGAATAAGTGGTAGATCTGATTGGTTGAGGACACAACAGCGAGGAGTCAAAGTTGTAGTAAAGCAGTCGGTAAAAATTTCCTTCTTATTCTTATTTTATTTATTTTCCTTATAACATATCATGTATGGATTAAAAGTATGTTGTTTTGGTGTTTACGCTTCTGCTATAGTTTGATTTCGGAAAAAGTTTTTGAAATCTAATATTTAGCCAAACCAAACATGTTATTGTTTTCGATCCAACATATTCTACCTCTAAGAGTTTTGAATTCTAGTTTAAAGTTGAGTTATGACTATTGTCCCTATTTTTGAACAACTTGTAGTGTTTTGGGTATAATTCCCAAAAAAAAAGCGAAAGGGGAAATGAAGGAAAGGTATTAGAAGACCTATTTTATGGTATAGGACTCCGCTTAGTTAATTTCTATATTTGTGTATATTTGAATGTGTAAAAGGACTTGTGTGGATGTTAAATTGTTGTTCAGATGATGCTTTGGTTTTGTTTTGGTGTTATCTTGTATAGGATTGGTTGAATATGACTAAGAGATTATGTGTAGTGGAATTATGTCTAGGGCTGGTTGAACCAATCACATATTTTTAGTCATAAATCAACCTAAAGAACTCTAAATTTGGTGATTTTAGTTGCATATGAAAACTAAGACATAGAACTAGAAATATCTAGAGAGACTTTAACTTAATTCTAGCTTCATAATGTTGGAAATTAGGATAAAAAAATGGTCGCTAGATAAGGCCCTTATTTTTTAGCAGCGTGTGATAATTGGTCTATAGCTTATGTGTTAGAAGTCCGAATGACCTGATCTTTGGTGTTTTGAAAACTAGAAATACAGATAGATAAATGTCTAGAAGACCATAAAACCCATTTATGACTTTCCTATAAGAATATTAAGAAAAAACTAGACTCTGTCATTTGATTTGTTTCTGGATTGATAGTTTGCCTAATTTTAGAGCACTTGGGGTTTAGCTCAAGTTGTACTATTTTGAGTTTTTTTCACTTTCCAGTTTTACAGAATTTTATTTGAACCCTTTCGAATGTGTATGAAACTTTTTCAACAACTAGAAACAAATAAAAATAGGGCTTACCACATATGAATTAGGAGGCTGAACATTATAATATAAGACTAAGCATAATGTATTCTAAAGAAAATTTACATGAACATAAATGATTTGCATGCATATTCATTACTCATATATGTATAGTATGATTATACAAGTGTGATTTTGAAGCCCTTCTAATGGTGATAAACCATGAATTGGGTATGAATGCAAATATAGATGTTATGACTTGAAATATATATCATATGATTTGTTAATAAATGAATTATAAAATTTGGAAATGGTTAAAGGAACTATTATAGCTCTAGTTCTATTGTCTTGGTTGTTAATAAATAGGCATGCCTATAAGGATATAGTACAGCTGCTACAGTTTGAGGCCACCGGTGTCCATAGTTCAATACCTTTCGGTATCCACAGGTCGATACCTTTAGGTATCCACAGTTTGATTCCTTCAGGTATCTACAGTTTTGATATCTTTGGATATCCACAACACCCGTTATCCACACCGACGGGAATGTGTAGGCCTAAAATAGAAAGTAAAGTAAATAGATATAAATATGAAATACAGTATGACATATAAATAATCAGTATATGAATGACCATTTACGTTTGTATTGATAATTTGTATAATTGAGTGTTAAATATCAATGTTTGACTTTTAAAGGGAATTTATGGTATATGAATAACATATTAAAGCATGTTTGCATTATTTATTTGATTAAGTATACCATAAATATTTATATATATGCCTTGGTCATGAATGTATGTGGTTGGAAGACGACTACTGTGAGTGGTCATCCAAACTAAGTGTTTCGCCACTAAGCTTTCAAACTTGGCATAGGTGTTAATCTGTAAGGTATAGGGAAAATTTGCAGGGCTAAGGCTAACAGATAGAAGAAAAGGTACTTTTGGAAGGTGATTTTAGTTAAAGCTGATTGTACATATGATGGTTAAAGGAAATTGTATGTTTTCTTTTGGATTACCATGTAAATGTAAAGATGTTTTACTATTGTTAAATGATAATATTAAGCATTGGGGAGTTTTGTAATGTGTATATGGATAACATTGAACTCAAATGTATGTTATGAATATATGTACAAGAAATTGGTTGCCTTATGTATGGATGTTGTAGGCTCCGTATATGTGGTGATACATATTAGACTAGTATAGACATGACATCATATGAAGCATTATATGGCAAAAAATGTAGAACCTTTGTTTGTTGGATAGAATTGGCTAAGAATACGATTCTATAAGTGCATGGGTCATAAGTGTAGTAAATAAGGTGCCGATCCCATAAAAAATTAGTGAACTAATCGAATCCTAATCTGTTTAAGGCCTAAAAGTGTAATTAAATGAAAATAAAATGAGCAGGAAATTAAGCAATTGAATATGAATTGATTGAAAATGAAATTGTAAAATTAACACAAAGAAATCAAAATTGAGCGCAACTAATTAACAATTGAAAATTCATATAAGGAAGATTAACCAATTATGAGAGAAAGGGATATATCCTATCATCTAATGCTAACTTAATCACTTTTGAGTGAAATCAGTATTGATTCTATAATTTCAAAGAGTTAATTACTCTCTCTCAAGTTGTAATCATTTAACCCCAAATCATAAACCCTAACTGAATTGAATAATTCATTTACAATCTCTCAATTAACAAATAGCCCATACATGTAATTAGATCTTAACCATCCTAATAGACAACCAGGTCCTCACATGAGATCTCTTTGTATAAATTACCGATTTGATTGTTTATATGATATATTGGACTGTTCAGCTCTCATTGCCTACTCTAATCACTTTTTATCAATTCACTCTCTCGATCTATTACCGAAGCATTCAAATAGAACAAGCAATCACAATAACACCAAAACAAATCAAATAAACATTTATTTAAGAAAAAAATGCCTAAAAGTGTTTAGAAAGAACCTAAATTCATCATCAAAATGAAAAAAATAATAGGATGGAAAGCTAAATATAACTTGGAGAGGACTGGGAATAGCGACAACAGTTACAGTAGCCCCTCTTCCCCTCTTCTCTTCTCTCTTCTTCTCCTTTCTTCCTTAGTCTCTTTCCAAATGTAGCAAAATGGAGGCTCCCCTAGGGTTTCTTTGTTTTCCTTTTTATATGTTTTTGTCATTTAGGCTAAAACTAGGTTTTACCTAGACTTAAATGTTCGAGATGACCCTTAAAAAGTTAAGGTAAGAAACAGTCCTAGCATTTATTATCATGCCAATCACAATCATGGCCAATGGATCACGATCATTGGACTTAAAATTTGACTTCTACTATGATTGTGGCCAATAAGTTATGATAATGGCCTTTTCTGGGTTGCTTTTGTCACAATCGTGACTAGTATATCAAGATCGTGGCCTTGGCTC
The DNA here is from genome assembly GCA_027563595.1 of Erythroxylum suave. Taxonomy (NCBI): domain Eukaryota; kingdom Viridiplantae; phylum Streptophyta; class Magnoliopsida; order Malpighiales; family Erythroxylaceae; genus Erythroxylum; species Erythroxylum suave. The sequence continues at coordinate 3,445 of JAOSBN010049304.1, read as the reverse complement.
CTCATTCGAACTTTCTAAAAATCTTCTTCAATCTTCTTTACCTAATCTCAAGCACTAACAAACTTACCAAAACACCTCAAACACAAATAGTTAAAGCCCGATGACATGCTCTAAGCAACATAACACTAAAAAACACAAACACATAATCACACTAACATAATTATAAACCTAAATATGTATAAGACCTCGAATTAACAACTAAAAACATACTAAATTACCCATTATAACATAATGCAACCTATAACGATCAACATCCCCACACTTAAAATTTTGCTTATCCATAAGAAAAATTAAAAAAGAAGAAAACAATAACACACCAAACAATAACGTATATAAGCACATATATGCAATAATGGTACAATGACATTAAACATCATGAAACTAATTAAAAAAAAACAAACCTTCAATTTGTTCTAACTTATTAACTTATGAATTATGTAGTTAAGCATTTTAGACTAAATATACATACTAATCAAGACCTTAATGTCAAATTCATTCTGTTAGATTAGGAAAAGAAAGCATGTTATATTTAGAGAACCAGTAGATTTCCAAACTTTTAGAAATCTTATTTGCAACGGAAGCAATATATCCAAATCATCAAGTCAATCTATACATAATATGGTATAAGGATAATAATAAACATAAACAAGATAGTGATATTACCGACTCCTTCTCTATAGCTTTAGTTTCTCGGTGCGCTATCCTTTCCTTTTTCTTGTAACCAAAGCTTTTGCTTTTGAATCCTTTTCTTTGTCAATATATCCTCTCCTTGTTGTTGTATGCTCAACCAATTTGACTTACCTCTTGTTCTTCCAGGACAAGTTGCTTAACAAAATCCTTTGGTGGGAGAGGAGAAGAAATGTTTGGAGGAGATTTTTTTTAGAAGAAATGAACCAAAAATGAGACTCTTCTCATGCAAATTTCGGCTCACTCATGCATGAAAGGAGAGAGAGAGAGTCAAACCATGCAAGAACTCCTTCTTATAGCCTCAATTTCGGTTATGCATGGAATGGAAGAAGAGAGTAGCAACCAATGTATCACTTCTTACTTTAATCAACCATAAAGTAGCCAATGAATGATACTCTTCTCCTTTATCTTTAAGATGGCCATATGGAAACACTATTAAACTAAATATGACCTACCAATTTCGGTTTTGGAAGATGGAAGAAGGAAAATGGTCCATCTAATGCACATCTTTCTTCTTTAATCCAATGAGTGATAATAGGTTATATGCAAAAGATAACTATTAAACCATTTAATGGTAAGTTCATAACTCCATTTAATGATGATAAACCATAATAAGGACCATCTTTATTTAGCAATTTAATGTCAAATGTGAAGTTGCACAATCAGTCCCTTAAAACTGAAATTGCTATTGCTTACTTTAAAAAATTTGTTTTAATATAATTAATCTAATCAATTACATTAAACTAAAGTCTATTCCATTTCTAAATGAACATTTGGGCTTCTAATTAACCATTAATTAGTGCAAGCCCAACATTCAATTATGGGCTTCTACAACCTCCGTTTATATTTCTTACTTAGCTTGATAACCTTCCTTGAAGCCAAGTTTGGAATCTTATTGGACTCTAATAATTCAAGCTCTAATAAGTGTAGAATTAATTTAATCTCATTAGAACTAATTCTAGCTTATTAACTAAATGTCATTCCACTAAAGACAATTAGTTGAACTCTTGAACTATTGAAGATTATGATAACACATATTTTATGTCCAATTACAAACCCTATTTAGAGCCTTATTATAGCCATCCATACAATAAAGGGCAAAATTACCATTTTGCGCTTATGTTGGTTTTTCCCTCTAGAAATCCCGTTTTAGTTTATATGGGGATTAACACATAAGATCTCATCTTGATGTTAAGACTTACTGGCGCCAGTTTAATCACCAAATCTCCTTAAAACATCTAGAAGTAATAATATCACTATAAACTCTTTATTTGAGTGAATGTTCCTTGATACATGTTTCAATTAATAATTTCAATATGCAGACACTGGATTAATGCTCTGTAAAAATCCATTCTGATCATATCAAGAATTATAATGAAACACATACGAGTTCACTGCTCATCAAGATTGTGGTTCATAATAAGCGAATGCTTAAGTTGTAAGTTTTATGATTAAAGTAACGACCTACTTTATTCTTGAAAACATACTTGATTTCAGATTCATTTAATAATGCCATTATCGATAGTCAACTACTATCATGATATGAAACTCATCATTCCTTTGAAGTAAACTCCTTTACTTTCACAGAGATAAATCGCAACAACAGTCTAAATCATAATCAAGAATTAAAACCAAACTCTTTTATTTTATTAATAAATATTTCCATTACATAATTGTAACTGAAGAAGATTAAGGCATATGTAAATACACTTGCTTTCTCAGCTACACCATTCTGTTAAGGTTTTCGAGGAGCTGACAAATTGGAAACAATTCCACTGTCAATTAAATATTGCTAGAACTCTCCAGATAAGTGATCACCACCTCGATCCGATCGAAGTTGTTTTAATGGCTTGCCTAGTTTCTTCTCAGCTTCAGCTTTAAATTCTTTGAACTTTTCAAAGAATTCACTCTTTTTATGCATCAAGTACAAATAGCCATGTCTTGAGTAATTATGTATAAAAGTTATTAAATATTTATAACCTCCTGTATCTTATACATTCATGGGCCTACACATATCAGTATGTACCAGGTCCAATGTAGATTTAGATCTATTTCCTTTGGAAGGAAATGAGGCTTTGGTCATTTGTCCCTTAATGCAAGATTCACAGGTGGGTAATAGATCACTATCTAAGCCCATAAGGATCCCATCCTTTATTAACTTGTCAAGTCTTTTCTAATTGATATGACCCATTTTCAAGTACCACAGATATTTTGAATTAATGCTAGAGTCATTGGGTTGTCTTAGTTTTATCAAGTCTATGGTGTTTAGTGAGCCTGACATAGGTTCTATAAAGAACAATCCCTGTTGAATTATCGCATCACAAATAAAATCCTTATTCTCATTTATTGAAACAACTTTTCTAAAATATAAGGAATAACCAAATTTTATTAGACAAAAAACAGAAATCATGTTCCTTATAATCATTGGCATGTAATAAACATCCTCCAAGTATAACCTATGACCACTAGGAAAGTTTAAGATAACTACTCCCACTGATTCTTTTGAAACATAGGAACCATTTGCTTTAATTTCTTGGTGCGCTATCCTCTCCTTCTTCTTGTATCCAAAACCTTTGCTTTTGAATCCTTTTCTTTTTCAATTTATCCTCTCCTTACTGTTGTATCCTCAACCAATTTGATTTACCTCTTGTTCTTCTAAGACATCTTGCTTAACAAAATCCTTTGGTGGGAAAGGAGAAGAAATGTTTGGAGTAGATTTTTCTTAGAAGAAATGAACCAAAAATGAGACTCTTCTCAT
>JAOSBN010049243.1:0-14725 GCA_027563595.1 Erythroxylum suave | reverse complement strand
CCAACATGTTGTTTTTCCCACTTGCCTACTGAAGGTGCCTAACGGGCTATTTTTCCTACTAAAGATGCCTAGCGACTATGCCAAAGACCTATTTTGCCAACCGAAGGTAAACCAATGAGCTCTTTTGCCCACCGAAGCTGTTGTTTCGACTAAAGGTGCACCAACGTGTTTCTTCTCACACAGAAGGTGCCTAGCGACCGTGCCAAAAGGTTGTTTTTGCCCCCGAATGCACACCAACGTGTCGTTTTCCCTAAAAAGATGCCCAACGAGTTGTTTTTCCCATCATAGGTGCCTAGCGACTATTCCGACGTGCTATTTTTCCAATTGAAGGTGCACCAACCTGCTATTTTTTCGACCAAAGGTGTCTAGTGACCCCACTAATGCACTATTTTTCCCATCGAAGGTGAACAGACGTGCTGTTTTTCCCACCAAAGGTAAACCAACGTGCTGTTCTTCCCTTCGAATTTGCTTAGCGACCACGTCAAAAGGCTTTTTTCCCACCGAATGTGCTGTTTTGCCCATCGAAGGTGCCCAACGAGCTATTTCCCTATGACAGGTGCCTAACGACCGTTCCAATGTGCTGTTTTTCCCAGTGAAGGTGCCTAGCGACCCTACCGATAGGTGGTTTTTCTCACTGAAGGTGCACCAACATGTTGTTTTCCCACTGAACATGTCTAGCGACCATGCCGGCGGGCTATTTTGCCCACTGAAGGAGAGCCAATCGGCTGTTTTCCCACCGAAAATGCACCAACGGGTTAATTTTCCCATTTAAGGTGTGTAGCAATTGTGGCGATGGGCTATTTTAAAAATCAAAGCTACCTAGCAACCGTGTTATTTTTCCCACCGAAGGCACGCACCGGGTTGTTTTTCCCACCAAAGGTGCACCGACGTGTTGTTTCTCATACTATAGGTGCCTAGCAACTGTGTCGAAGGGCTGTTTTGCCCCACCAAAGATATCTAGCGAATGTTTGAGTGGGCTATTTTACCCATAGAAGGTGCACCAAAGAGGTGTTTTGCCCATTGAAGGTTCCTAGTGACCTTGCCGAAAGGTGCACCAACAAGTTATTTTTCCCACAAAAGGTGCCCAAAGGTAATTTTTCCCACAAAAGGTGCCTAGCGACCATGCCAACAGGCTGTTTTGCCTGCCTAAGGTGCACTGATGGGTTGTTTTACCCACTGAAGGTGCCCAGCAATCGTGCCGAAGGGCACGAACGTGTTGTTTTGTCAATTGAAGATGCTCGACGGGCTCTTTCACCCACAGAAGTGTCTAGTGACCTTGCCGATGGCCTATTTCTCCCACCGAACATGCACTGACATGCTATTTTTCCCACCCGTCCCCAAGCTTTTTTGCCCACTGAATGTGCCCAACAGGCTGTTTTGCCCACCCAAGGTGTACCAATGTACTATTTTTCCCATTGAAGGGGTCGAACGACCATGCCAATGGGCTATTCTTCCTAATGAAGATGCACCAACGTGCAATTTTTCCCACCAAAGGTACCTAGAGACTATGCGCACGAGCTAGTCTGCCCACCAAAGGTGCACCAATGAGCTGTTTTTCCTACCGAAGGTGCCTAGAGACCCTATCGATGGCCTATTTTGCCCACCAATGGTGCACCAATGTGCTATTTTTCCCACTGCAGATGCCTAGCGATTGTCGAAAAGTGCTATTTTTTCCACAGTAGGTGCATCAACATGGTGTTTTGCCCACTGAAGGTGCCTAATGGGCTCTTTTTCCTACAACAGGTGCTTAGCGACCGTGCCAACAGGTTATCTTCCCTACCGAAGGTGCACCAACGAGTTGTTTTGCCTACTAAAGGGGCCTAGCAATTGTGCCAAAGGGCTATTTTGCCCACCGAAGGTGTGCTGACGTGTTGTTTTGTCTATTGAAGGTGCCCAATGGGCTGTTTTTCCCACTAAATATGCCTAGCGACTGTGCCAAAGGTTGTTTTGCTAACCGATGGTGAAACAATGAGCTCTTTTGCCCATCGAAGCTATTTTTCAGACCGAAGGTGCACCAATGTGTTGCTTTTCACACTGAAGGTGCATAATGATCGTGCCAAAAGGTTGTTTTTCCCATCGAATGTGAACCAACGATTTGTTTTACCTACTGAAGGTGCCCAACGAGCTGTTTTTCCCACCATAGGTGCCAAGCGACCATGCCGTTGTGTTGTTTTTCCCATCGAAGGTGCACCAACCTGCTGTTTTTCCCACTGAAGGTGTCTCTACTGATGTGTTGTTTTTCCCACCGAAGGTGAACCAACATGCTGTTCTTCCCACCGAAGGTAAACCAACGTGTTGTTTTCCCACCAAAGGGGCCTAGCGACCGTGTGGAAGGACTTTTTTACCACCAAATGTGCACCAAGGTGTTGTTTTGCCCATCGAAGGTGCCCAACAAGCCTTTGTCCCACCACAAGTGCCTAATGACCGTTCCAATGTGTTGTTTTTCCCACCGAAGGTGCCTAGCGACCCTACCGACGGGCTATTTTTTTGACCGAAGATGCACCAACCAATTGTTTTCCCACCGAACGTGTCTAGCGACCGTCCTGACAGGCTGTTTTGCCCGTTGAAGGTGAACCAACGGACTGTTTTGCCCACCGAAGGTGCACCAACGGGTTCTTTTTCACACCGTAGGTGCCTAGAGACTGTGTCAAAGGATGGTTTTCCCATCGAAGATGTCTAGTGATAGTGTGAGCCGGCTATTATTCCCACTGAAGGTGCACCAAAGAGGTGTTTTGCCCATTGAAGGTTCCTAACGACCTTACCAAATGGCTTTTTTGGCCCATTGAAGGTGCACCAACATGCTATCTTTCCCACAGAAGGTTGCCAAGGGCAATTTTTCCCACAGAAGGTACCTAGACACCGTGCCAACGGGTTGTTTTGCCTTCCTAAGGTGCACTGATAGGTTGTTTTGCCCACCGATGCTGCCTAGCAATCATGCCAAAGGGCCATTTTGCCTACTGAAGGCACACGATGGTGCTTTTTTGCCAACTGAAGGTGCTCAACGAGCTCTTTTACCCAGAGAAGTGCCCAGCAACCTTGCCGATGGCCTATTTTGCCCATCGAAGGTGCACCAACGTGCTGTTTTTCCCACCCGTCGTCAAGTTTTTTTGCCCACCAACGGTGCCCAACGGGTTATTTTTCCCATTGAAGGTGCACTAATGTACTATTTTTCCCACTTAAGGGGCCGAATGATGTGCCGACGGGCTGGTTTGCCCAACGAAGTTGCACCAATGTGTTGTTGTTCTCATTGAAGGTACCTACAGACTGTGGCCATGGGCTATTTTGCCTACCAAAGGTGCACCAATGAGTTGTTTTTCGTACCGAAGGTGCCTAGTGACCATGTCCATGGGCTGTTTTCCCCACCGTTGGTGCACCAACGTGCTATTCTTCCTACTGAAGATGCTTAGCAATTGTGGCAAAGTGTTGTTTTGCCCACAATAGGTGCATCAAGGTGGTGTTTTGCCCACTGAAGGTGCTCAACGGGTTGTTTTGCCTACTGAAGGTGCACTAATATGCTTTTTTTCCACCGAAGGTGCCTAGCGACCTTGCCGATAGGTTGTTTTGCCCACTTAAGGTGCACCAACATGTTGTTTTTCTTACCAAAGGGGCCTAGAGACAATGCTGATAGGCTGTTTTTTCCATCAAAGGTGCACCAATGTGTTGTTCTTCATACCGAAGGTCCCTATAGATCATTCCCACAGGCTATTTTGCCCAATGAAGGTGCATCAACGGGCTGTTTTTCCCACTGAAGGTGCCTGATGACCATGCTGATGGGCTATTTGGCCCACCGATGGTGTACTAACGTGCTCTTTTTCCCAATAAAGGTGCCTAGCAAAAGTGGTAAAGTACAATTTTGCACACCGTAGGTGCACCAATGTCATGTTTTGCTCACTGAAGGTGCCCAACAGGTTCTTTTCCCCAATGAAGGTGCCTAGTGTCTGTCCCAAAAGAATGTTTTTCCCACCAAAGGTGTCTAGTGACCGTGCTAAAGGGTTGTTTTATCCACTGAAGGTGCCCAATGGGCTATTTTTCCCACAAAATGCGCCTAGTGTCCTTCCCAATCGGTTGTTTTGCCCACCAAAGGTGCACCAACGGGTTGTTTTTCCCACCAAAGGTGCCTAGCCTCTTTCGTAAAGGGTTGTTTTTCCCACCAAAGGTGCACCAACATGCTATTTTGTTTACCGAAGGTGCCCAACAAACAAGTTTTCCCACTGAAGGGGCCTAGCGACTGTGCGGACGAGTTGTTTTTCCCACCAAAGGTGGAAAGAGATCATGCCGACAGGCTGTTTTACCCACCAAAGGTGCATCAATGAGTTATTTTTCAAACTGAAGTTGCCAAGTGAACTTGCCGACGGGCTCTTTTAACCATCGAAAATGCATCAACGGATTGTTTTTCCTACCACAGGTGCCTAGCATCCTTGCTAAAGGGAGTTTTTCCCACTGAAGGTGCCCCATTGTGCTATTTTTCTTACCCAAGGTGCCTAATGATAGTGCTTGATGGCTGTTTTGCCCAGCGAAAGAGCACCAATGTCCTGTTTGCCCATTAAAGGTGCCTAAGGACCTTGCCGACGGGCTGTTTTGCCCATCAAAGGTGCACCAACGTGTTGTGTTTCCCATCGAAGGTGCCTAGCGACCCTACCCACCAATGTACTATTTTTCCCACTGAAGGGGCCAAATGACGTGCCGACTGGCTGTTTTGCCCACCGAACGTACACCAACATCTTATTTTTCCCAATGGGTTATTTTTCTCACAGAACGTACGTAACGACTGTGGCAACGGGCTATTATGCCCACCAAAATGGACAAATGTTTTGTTTTCCCCACCAAAGTTGCCTAGCGATCGTGCCAACTGGTTGTTTTGCCCACTAAAGGTGCACCAATGGGCAGTTAGTCCCACCGAAGAGGCCTAGCCACTATACAGACGGGTTGTTTTGCCCACCGATGGTGCGCCAACGTGCTGTTTTTCCCACTGATGATGCCTAATGGCCCCGCCGATTTTCTATTTTGCCCACTGAAGTTTCCCAATGGGTCGTTTTGCATGCTGAAGGTGCCAACGGGATGTTTTGCCACCAAAGACGTACCAACAGATTGTTTTGCCCATCAAACGTGCAAAAAGGTACCTAGAGATCGTGCCAACAGGCTCTTTCCTACCGAAGGTCTACCAACGTGTTGTTTTTGCCATTGAAGGCACCTAGTGACCATGTCGATGGGTTGTTTTGCCCATCAAAGGTGAATCAACGTAATGTTTTTCCAACTAAAGGAGCCCAACGGGCTATTTTTCCCACTAATTGCACCTGGTGACGGTACCGATAGGCTATTTTGCCCACCGAAGGTGCACCAACGTGCTGTTTAGCCCACCGAAGGTGCACTAACGAGCTGTTTTTCCCACTAAAGGTGCCTATCAACCATGTGGACGGGTTGTTTTGCCCACCGAAGGTGCACCAACGTGCTATTTTTCCTATCGAAGGTGCCTATTGACCTTGCCGATGGGCTCTTTGGCCCATAGAAGGTGCACCAATGTGCTACTTTCACCACCAAAGGTGTCTAGCGACATTTTTTATGGGTTATTTTGCCCACCGAAGATGAACCAAGAGGTTGTTTTTCCCTCCCAAGGTTTGCCAACGTGTTGTTTTTCCCATCGAAGGTGCCTAGTGACCCTGACGTCAGGCTGTTTCTCCCACCCAAGGTGCACCAAGGGGTTGTTTTTTCCATCAAAGGTTTCTAGCGACCATGTCGAGGGGCTATTTTTCCTACCGAAGGTGCACCAACGTCCTGTTTTTCCCACCAAAGGTGAAACAACTTACTGTTTAGCCCACCGAAGGAGCCCAATGGGTAGTTTTTCCCACCAATTGTACCTAGCGATCGTGCCGACGAGCTGTTTTACCCACCACAGGTGCACCAACGTGTTGTTTTTCCCATCGAAGCAGCCTAGTGGTCATGCCAATGGGTTGTTTTTCCCATTGAACGTGCCCACTGAAGGTGTCAATGGGCTGTTTCACCAGTGAAGGTGAACCAGAATGTTGTTTTTCACACTGAAGGTGCCCAACGAGCTCTTTTTCCTATAGAAGGTACCTAATTACCATGCCAATGGACTATTTTCCCCATTGAAGGTGCACCAACATGCTATTTTTTTGACTGAAGGTGCCCAACAGGCTCTTTTTCCTATAGAAGGTGCCTAGCCACTGTGCCAAAGGTCTATTTTGCCAACCAAAGGTGTGCCGACGGGCTATTTTCCCATTGAAGGTGCCTAGCGACCTTAATGTCAGGCTGTTATTCCCACCGAAGGTGCACCAAGGTGATGTTTTACCCACTGAAGGTGCCAACTGGCTGTTTTGCCACCAAAGGTGCACTAACATGCTATTTTTCCCATCGTAAGTGCCCAACGGGCTCTTTTTCCCCTAGAAGGTGCCTAGCGACCATGCCATCATATTGTTCAGCCTACCGAAGGTGCACCGACGGGTTGTTTCACCCACTGAAGGTGCTTACCGATCGTGACAAAAGGCTTCTTGACCCATCAAAGGTGTGCGGACGTGTTGTTTTGCCTACCGAAGGTGCCTAATAGGCTATTTTTCCCACTTAAGATGCCTAGCAACAGTGCCAAAGGGCTGTTTTGCCAACTGACTATGAACAAATTTGTTGTTTTGCCCACCCAAGGTGCCCCTTGGGTTGTTTTTTCCACTGAAGGTGCACCAACGTGTTGCTTTTCACACCGAAGGTGCCTAGTGACTGTGCCAAATGGTTGTTTTTGTCGCCAAATGTGCACCATCGTGCTATTTTACCCACCGAAGGTGCCCAATAAGTTGTTTTTCTGACCGAAGGTGCCTAGTAACCGTGACAAAGGGCTGCTTCGCCCTTCAAAGGTATGTCGACGTGCTATTTTCCCCCCAAAGGTGGCGAACGAGCTATTTTTCCCACTAAAGATGCCCGGCAACTATGCCAAGGGGCTATCTTGCCAACTGATGGTGAATCAATTTGCTGTTTATCCCACCAAAGGTGCCCCTTTGGTTGTTTTTCCCACCGAAGGTGCACCAACGTGTTGCTTTCCATACCGAAGGTGCCTAGTGACTGTGCCAAAGGGTTTTCACCGAATGTGCACCAACATGCTGTTTTACCTACTGAAGGTGCCCAACGAGTAGTTTTTCCCACCAAAGCTGCCTAGCGACCATGTCGGCGTCCCACTGAAGGTGCACCAACCTGCCATTTTTCACCCTGAAGGTGTCTAGCGACCGTTTTGATGGATTATTTTCCCCATTGAAGGTGAATCAATGTGCTATTTTTCCCACTGAATGCAAACCAAGATGTTGTTTTTCCCACCAAAGATGCCTAGCTATCGTGTCGAAGGGCTATTTTTTCCACCGATTGTCCACCAATGTGCTATTTTTTCCCACTGAAGGTGCCCACTGAGCTATTTTTCTCACCATAGGTGCCTAGCAACTATGCGGATGTGCTCTTTTTCCCATCAAAGGTGCCTAGTGACCCTCTTCTCCCACCGAAGGTGCTCCAACGTGCTGTTTCTCCCACCGAAGGTGTCTAGCGATCGTGCTGACGAGCTGTTTTTCCCACTGAAGGTTAACTACCGTGCTGTTTTGCCTACTAAAAGTGCACCAACAAGTTGTTTTTCCTACTGAAGGTGACTACTGACTATGCTGACGGGTCATTTTGCAAATCGAAGGTGCACCAACATGCTCTTTTGCCTACCGAGCGTAAACCAATGTGTTGTTTTTCCCACTAAGGTGCCTAGCGACTGTTTCGAAGGGGTTTTTCCTACCGAATGTGCATGTGTAATTTTGCCCACCGAAGGTGCCCAACGAGCTATTTTTCCCACCATAAGTGACTAGCGATCATGCCGACATGTTGTTTTTCCCACCAAAGGTGCTTAATGATCCTACTGACGGGTTGTTTTTCCCATCAGTGATGCGTCAACATGTTGTTTTTCCTACAGAAGGGGTCTAGCGACCGTGCCGATGGGCTATTTTGCCCATTGAAGGTTCACTAATGGGTTGTTTTTCCCACCGAAGGTGCCTAACGACTACGCTGATGGGCTGTTTTGGAAACCGAAGGTGCACAAAACTGTTGTTTTTTGCACCGAATGTGCCTAGACAATGTACCAAACCGTTGTTTTTCCAACCAAAGTTGCACCATCGTGCTGTTTTGCCCACCGAAGGTGCCCAACAGGTTGTTTTTCCCACCGAAGGTGCCTAGAGACTATGCCGACGAGATGTTTTGCACTCTGAAGGTGCACCAACGTGTTGTTTTTCCCATTGAAGGTGAACCAAGGTGCGGCTTTGCCCACCAAAGTGCCTATCGGGTTGTTTCTCCCACCAAAGGTGCCTAGCGATCGTGCTGAAAGGTTGTTTTTCCCACCAAATGTGCACCAACATGCTATTTTACCCACCGAAGGTGCCCAACGAGCTGTTTTCCCACCACAGGTGCTTAGCGACTGTGTCGATGTGCTATTTTTCCCACGCAAGGTGCATCAGCCTGCTGTTTTTCCTAAAGAAGGTGTCTAACGACCGTGCCGATGGGCCTTTTTACCCACCGAAGGTGAACCAATGTACTATTTTTCCTACCAAAGGTAAACCAATCTATTGTTTTTCCTAACGAATGTGCATCAGCATGTGGCTTTGCCCATCGAAGGTGCCCAATGAACTATTTTTCCCACGACAGGTGCCTAGCGATCGTGCTGACCTGCTGTTTTTCCCACCGAAGGAGTATAGCAACCTTGCCAATGGGTATTTATCCCATATAAGGTGAACCAATGTGATGTTTTTCTCACCAAAGGGGCTTAGCGACTGTGCAAGCAATCTATTTTACGCATCAAAGGTGCACCAACGGGCAGTTTTGCCAACTGAATGTGCACCAACATGCTATTTTTCCTACCGATGGTTCTTAGCGATTGGGTCGTAGGGTTCTTTTGCCCACCAAATGTGCACCAACATGCTATTTTGCCCACTGAAGGTGCCTAATAGGATGTTTTTCCCACTAAAGGTGCCTAGCGACTGTGTCAACGGGTTGTTTTGCACACCAAAGGACCACCAATGGCCTATTTTTCCTACCGAAGGTCCTTAGCGACAATGCCAACGGGCCATCTTACCCACAGAAGGTGTGTTTTTCCTAACGAACGTGCCTAGCAGTCATGTCGAAGGGTTGTTTTGCCCACCAAAGGTGAACCAACATACTGTTTTACCAACTGAAGGAGCCCAGTGGACTATTTTTCCCATCGAAGGTATATAGCGATCGTTCCAACAAGCTATTTTGACTACCAAAGGTGCACCAACATGTTGTTTTTCCCTTCGAAGGTGCCAAGTGGCCATGCCAATGGGTTGATTTGCCGATTGAAGGTGCCCAACGGGTTGTTTTGCCCACCAAAGGCGCCCACGAGTTGTTTTTCCACTAAAGGTGCACCAACACGCTGTTTTTCCCAACGAAGGCGCCCAATGGGCTCTTTTTCCCATAGAACGTGCCTAGCGATTATGCCAACGAGCTCTTTTTCCCTACCAAACGTGCACTGACAGGTTGTTTTGCCCATCGAAGATGCCTAATGACCATGCCAAAGGTCTATTTTACCCATCAAAGGTGCCCAACGGGCTGTTTTTCCCACCTAAGATGCCTGGTGACTATGCCAAAGGGTTGTTTTGCCCACTGAAGGTAAACCAACAGACTATTTTGCCTGTCGAAGGTGCCCATCGAGCTGTTTTTCCTACCAAAGGTTCACTAACGTGTTGCCTTTCCCACTGACGATGTCGAGCAATTGCGTCAAAGGGTTGTTTCTCGCACCAAATGTGCACGAACATGTTGTTTTTCCCACCAAAGGTGCCAATGAGCTGTTTTTCCCACCATAGGTGCCTAGCGACCATGCCATCGTGCTATTTTCCCCACTGAATGTGCATAGTGACCTTGCGAATGAGCTATTTTTTCTACCGAAGGTGCACCAACGTGTTGTTTTTCCCATTGGTTGTGTCTAGCAACCATGTCGACGAGCTGTTTTGCCCATCAAAGGAGATCTGACATGTTGTTTTTGCCACCGAAGGTGCACCAAAGTGCTATTTTTCCCACCAAAGCTGGACCAACATACTGTTTTTCCCACTAAAGGTGCACCAATGTGTAGTTTTTCCCACTGAAAGTGCCTAGTGACTGTTCCGACGGGTTGTTTTGCCCACCAAAGGTGCACTAATGTGTTGTTTTTCCCACCCAAGGTGCCTAGAGATCATTCCTGCTGGTTGTTTTGCCCACTGAAGGTGCGTCAATGAGCTATATTTCCCACCAAAGGTGCCTAGTGACCGTGTCGATGGGTTATTTTGCCCACTGATGGTGAACCAACGTGTTAATTTTCCCACTGAAGGTGCCTAGCGACCTTACTGATGGGCTATTTTGCCCACTGAAGTTGCACCAATAGGCTATTATTCCTACTGAAGAAACCTAGCCACCGTCTTGACAGGCTGTTTTGCCCACCAAAGGTGCACCAATGTGCTGTTGTTCCCACCGAAGATTCCTAGCGACCTTACCGATGGACTGTTTTCCCCATCGAAGGTGCCTAGCGACCATGTCGACAAGATGTTTGGCCCACAAAAGGTGCACCAACATGTTGTTTTCCCTACAGAAGGTGTCTAGCGACAGTTTCGATGGGCTATTTTGCCCACCGAAGGTGCACCAATGTATTGTTTTTTCCACCAAAAGTGCCTAGTGACCATGCCGAAGGGCTATTTTTCCCATTGAAGCTAAACCAACTTACTGTTTTGCCTACCAAAGGAGCCCAATGGATAGTTTTTCCCATCGATTGTACCTAGTGTTTGTGCCGAATTACTATTTTGCCCACCAAAGGTGTACCAGCGTGTTGTTTTTACCATCGAAGGTGCCTAGCGGTCATGCCAATGGGTTGTTTTGCCCATTGAAGGTGCCCAACCTGCTGTTTTGCTCACCAAAGGTGTCAACGAGCTATTTTGCCACTGAATATGAACCAACATTCTATTTTTCCCACTGAAGGTGCGCAACAGGCTCTTTTTTCCATAAAAGATGCCTAGTGACTGTGCCAACGGGCTGTTTTCCACACCGAAGGTGAACCAACATGCTGTTTTTCCCACTGAAGGTGTTCAACAGGCTCTTTTTCTCGTAGAAGGTGCCTAGCGACTGTGCCAAAAGGTTGTTTTGACCATAAAAGGTGTATCGACGGGCCGTTTTTCCTATAAAAGGTGCCTAGTGACTTGGACGTCAACCTGTTTTTCCCCCCGAAGGTACACCAAGGTGCTGTTTTGCCTACCGAAGGTGCCAACTGGCTATTTTGCTACAAAAGGTGCACCAACATGCTATTTTCCCATCAAAGGTGCCCAACGAGCTCTTTTTCCCACAAAGGTGCCTAGCAACCATGCCTACATGCTATTTACCCTATTGAAGGTGCGTCGATGGGTTGTTTTGCCTACTGAAGGTGCCTAGCGACCATGCCAAAGGGCTATTTTGCCCAATGAAGGTGTACTAACATGCTGCCCATCAAAGGTTGCTAAGGACCTATTTTTCCAACTAAAGATGCCCATCGACCATGCCAAAGGGCTGTTTTGCCAACTGACGGTGAACCAATTTGTTGTTTTGCCCACTAAAGGTGCCCCTCGGGTTGTTTTTCCCTCCCAAGGTGCACCAACGTGTTGCTTTTCACACCGAAGGTGCTTAGCAATTGTGCCAAAGGGTTGTTTTTTCCACCGAATGTGCACCAACATGTTGTTTTACCCACCGAAGTTTCCCACCAAGCTGTTTTTCCCACCAAGGCTGACTAGTGACCTTGTCCACGTGCTGTTTTTCTCACCAAAGGTGCACCAACTTGCTATTTTTTCCCCTGAAGGTGTCTAGTGACCGTTCCGATGCGCTATTTTTCCCATCGAAGGTGAACCAACGTGCTGCTTTTCCTAACTAAGGCAATCCAACGTGCTGTTTTTTCCCACCGAAGATGCCCAGCGACTATGTTGAAGGGCTATTTTTCCCAACGAATGTGCACCAATGTGCTATTTTACCCACTGAAGGTGCCCAACGAGCTATTTTTCCCACCACAAGTGTTAGCGGTTGTGGCAATGTGCTGTTTTTCCCATTGAAGGTGCCTAATAACCCTATCGATGAGCTGTTTTCCCACCAAAGGTGCACCAATGTGCTGTTTTTCCCATAGAAGGTGTCTAGCGATCATGCCGATGGGCTATTTTGCCCACTAAAGGTGAACTACTGGGCTATTTTTCCCACCAAAGGTGCACCAACGAGTTGGTTTTCGCATCGAAGGTGATTAGTGACTGTGCTGACGGGCTATTTTACAAACCAAAGGTGCACCAATGTGTTGGTTTGCCCACCGAAGGTAAACCTATGTGCTGTTTTTGCCACTGAATGTTCATCAATGTGCGGCTTTTCCCACCAAAGCTACCTAACCAAAGGTGTATAGTGACCATACTGATGGGCTATTTTTCCCACAGAAGGTGCACCAACGTGATGTTTTTCTCACCAAAGGGTCTAACGACTGTGCGAGAAGTCTATTTTGCCCATCTAAGGTGCACCAAGGGGCTGCTTTTCCCACTAAAGGTGCCTAACAAATGTGTTGACAGGATGTTTTGCCAACCGAATAAGCATCAACATGCTGTTTTCCGCACTGAAGGTGCTTAGCAATTAGGCCGAAGCATTTTTTTGCCCACCAAAGGTGCACTAATGTGTTGTTTTGCCCACCGAAGGTGCCCAAAAGGCTATGTTTTCCAACGAAGGTGCCTACCAACTGTGCCAATGGGTTGTTTTGTACATCGAAGGTCCGCCAACTGGCTATTTTTCCCACAGAAGGGGCACCATCGTGTTGTTTTTCCTACCGAAGGTGCCCAGCAACCGTGCTGAAGGGCTATTTTGCCCACCGAAGGTGAACCAATGTACTATTTTACCCAATGTCCTATTTTTCCTACTGAAGGTACATAGCGACTATTTCAACGAGCTATTTTGCCCACCGAAGGTGCGCCAACATGTTTTTTTTCCCATTGAAGGCATGCATTGGGCTCTTTTTCCCATAGCAGGTGCCTAGCGACTATGCCAATGGGTTCTTTTTCCCCACAAAAGATGCACTAACGGATTGTTTTGCCCATCGAAGGTGCCTAGCGACTGTGCCAAAGGTCTATTTTACCCATCGAATGTGCCAAATAGGCTAACTTTTCCCACCTAAGATGCCTAGCAACTGTACCAAAGGGTTGTTTTCCCCACCGAAGCTGAACCAACATGCTATTTTGCCTACTGAAGGTGCTCATCGGGTTGTTTTTCCTACCGAAGGTTCACCAACATGTTGTTTTTCCCACTGAAGGTGCCGACCAATTGTGTCAAAGGGTTCTTTCTCCCACCGAATTTGCATAAACATGCCGTTTTGCCCACCAAATGTGCCCATCGAGCTGTTTTTCCCAACACAGGTGCCTAGTGACTGTACCGTTGTGTTGTTTTTTCCATCGAAGGTGTATAGTGACCCTGCCAATAGGCTGTTTTTCCCACTGAAGGTGCATCAACGTGATGTTTTTCCCACCAGATGTGTCTAGCAACTATACCGACGGGTTGTTTTGTGCACCAAAGGTGATCCAACGTGCTATTTTTTCCACCGAAGGTGCACCAATGTGTTGTTTCTCCCACCAAAGGTGCCTAACAACGCAGCGGACTTTTTTTCCCACCAAAGTTAGACCAACATACTATTTTTTCCACTGAACGTGCACAAACGTTTTGTTTTTCCCACCGTAGGTGCCTATTGATCATTCCGACAGGCTATTTTGCACACCGAAGGTGCACTAACGTGCTATTTTTCCCACAGAAGGTTCCTAGACAACGTTCCCATGGGTTGTTTTGCAAACCAAAGGTGCACCAACGGGCCATTTTTCCTACTGAAGGAGCCCAGTGACCGTGCCGATGGGTTATTTTACCCATCGAACGTGCCTAGTGACTGTGTCAATGGGTTATTTTGCCCACCGACGGTGCACAAAATTGTTATTTTTCATATCGAACGTGCATAGCGACCGTGCCGACGGGCTGTTTTGCCCGTCAAAGCTGCACAAATGGGCTATTATTCCCACTGAAGAAGCCTAGCCACCGTGTCGACGGGGTATTTTGCTCACCGAAGGTGCACTAACGTGTTGTTTCTCCCACCGAAGATGCCTAGCTGCCTTGCCGATGGGCTGTTTTTCCCACCGAAGGTGACTAGCGATTGTGCCGTCGAGCTATTTTTCCTACCAAAGGTTCGCCAACATGTAGTTTTTCCTATCGAAAGTACCTGGCAACCCTACAATTGGGCTATTTTTCTCACCAAAGGTACACCAACATGCTGTTTTTCTCACCAAAGGTGCCTAACGAACGTGTCAACAAGTTGTTTTGCCCACTGAAGGTGCACCAACGTGTTGTTTTTCCCACCAAAGTTGCCTAGCAACCTTGCCAACGGGGCTGTTTGGCCCACAGAAGGGGCACCAAAGTGTTGTCTTTCCCACCAAAGGTGAACCAAGGGGTTTTTTTTCCCATCGAAGGTGCCTAAGGACCACATCAACGTGTTGGTTTGCTCATCAAAGGTGCACGAACGTGTTGTTTTTCCCACCGAAGGTGCCTAGCGACCGTGCCAAAGGGCTATTTTGCCCATCTAAGGTGATCCAATGTACTATTTTTGTTAGCCCCAAAACTTTTTTATTTTATTTAAGCATCATTAGCTTAAATTGAGTAAGTTAGATTAACATTAATTAAGTTGAAATCAATTAGT
>JAOSBN010049212.1:0-14725 GCA_027563595.1 Erythroxylum suave | reverse complement strand
GCTTTCGATTCGTCTCTCTTATGGAAATTTCGTTGTGTTTTCCGGTTGGGGTCCGGTTTCCGGATCGGGTCCCAACATTCATACTCTCAAAATGGAACACAAGCGCATACATTTATTCATCAAAATTTTTGCACTCATCATGTACCATTTCAACTAAATCAATCTATCTCAAAACATCTTTAACACAACTTATAATCTATTTTTGATCATTTATACTAAAAAGAACATAAACCTACTTATTTCTACATCCACATTACAACTGTAACACCCTACCCTCTCGAGACCCATACCCGACATCCTGTGATGTCCAAGAACTTGCCTCGCGAGGGTGGCATGCTAAAGACTAAATCATTCAAAAATTAGTATAATTTTTTTTTGAAACAACTACAAACATATGGGGAAATGATAACCAATTCGGGCCCACTTTTATTCATAAACATTTGCAATCAACAGGATACAATCAATAGAATTTCAATAGCCAAATTGGGGCCCATTACCAATACAAAACACTTTAGTTATAATATCTTTACATTCCACCATAAAAACCATTGAATACACATTATACAAAAATTTCAGAATACATTATTTTACAGAAATCGCGGAATACAAATTTATACAAAAAAAGGAAAACACTAATGCAAACACGAACTGATCCCGACATCGATCCCTTACTTGTATGCTATAGGGATACTCCCGTTTGCCTAAGGGGGTATTCCTCTGATTCTGAAAAAATATTTGCAAATTTTGGGTGAGTTTTGCGAACTCAATGAGTAACCATCATCGATAGCTCACCTAGTCACATAATACATAAATCACATTCACAACATTTCACAATCAATTACAATTTAATCATTCTTATTATGCAACTGCAGTGTGTATGAGACCCACTTTCCATTTATTACTTTGCTGTGACTGAGTGCCTTTTTATCTAGCCCATATCCCTTAGTGGATACCGGGTTATATCAGATGATGTTCTATATCCCTTAGTGGATACCGGGTACATTCACAATCGAGCCAGAGGCTCTTATCATAGTTTCTGAGCTTTAAGCTCCTTTTTTGGTGGCTACTCTGGTCACAACTGCCTTTATGTTTCACGCATTCATGTAATGGAATACATCAGTCACATATGATCAATGAGTCACTTTATTTCACTTTATACATTCACTTTAACATGTCATCGGACCTTGGTCCGGCATTCAACACTTAAGTTGAGAATCACATTTTCACTTACATGCAAATGCTCATTCAAAACACATTTATTATTAAATTATGTACACTTAGTTCATCTCATTCACATACAAGCAACACTTCGATATCTCAACCAAGCATCACAATCTTCGGACCTCCTGTTCAGAAACTAACACAATCAATCACATTCATATAGACATTCAGTAGTTGATCAATACCAAAATTCACAAAAAACAAACAATGAAATGAGACCATCTAGGTCTGCTCATAGTATGCTCTAGATTAGCAATTGCTTCCAAGGTCTGGAAATATTCGAATGTGTACATTTATCCTGCACATCAAAATTATGCAATACACAAATTGCAAACACATTAATAATTGCACAATTATAAATATTCTTTTACGATGTGTATGTGGAATATGTACAATACATGCTCAATGATAATTCCAGGTATCCTTCCATTATTTTCGTCGCATTATCATTTTATATCAAAACTCACCTAAGTAAAATTTGTAATTAAGGTTTATACCTCAAATAAACACTTTGTATCTAATTTCATAACCCAATGATATATTTCATATTTTTCTCCAAACACTAACTTTCGGATCTCCTATTTTTGATCATTTAAACAATGAAAATGAAATAATTTGGGAACAATTTCTTTTTGAGAATTTTCATTCTATCTCATAAGTTTCTAATGATACCAAAATCATTCAATTTGGTTTAGTAGTGTAAAAGTTATACTCCAAATATTTTCGGACTGCTTTTATTCAAAGTTAGTGCCCTAGACTCAACTGCCACCCAGAAATTCTTACGATCTGATTCAGAATTTTATTTCTTCAGATAATTTGTAGCCCTATGTCTCTATTTTACTCCAAATCAAAAATTATCTCAATTGGACAACTACAAATCAGGATATCATCAAAATACCAAAGCATGTTCTGTGCTGGAAGGTTCGCCGCAGCAACCCAGAAAAAGTTCACTATGGCGAACTTTTCCAGAGAGGAAAAGTTCGTGAAATCTTTTAAGTTGGCTGCGGTAAACTTCATCCTTCAAGTTGGCCATGGCAAACCAAGAAGAGTTGGCCACGGCGAACTTTGACAGAGCATACACAGAATATGTTTCATTTTCCAGCTTCTCCCAACATCTTTACTTCAAACCTTCATAACTTTTGATCCAAAACTCCAAAAACTACAAAATTTATATCAATGGAAAGCTTAAGAAATATCTACGAATTTCATCAAGATAACTTTGTCAAAATCCATCTAGATCAGTATAGTAAATTCGTGGAACTTTCAGATCAAAATTTTAACTTTCTTACTCTTCATTCCCAGAAATTCTTAGACTTCATATTAATTTTTGAGACTCTTAAACACAGAATTAAAATTTGGTGTCTTCATGAAAAATATATCCATATATCTCTATTTTAATAGAAATCAAGAATCATCTCAATTGAACAACTGTATAAGAAGTTATGGCTAAAACACTGAAGCTTATGCAGTGAACATTTTACAGATTTTCAAACTTCCAACATTTACATCTAAATCATCTTATACCTAGATTATCTCTTCCATTTCATTTCCTCATCATCCTCTACCTAATTCAACTCAATAAATCACTCACAAAAAATCATATTTTTCATCACCCATGACACATACATAAACATTGCATAACCAAGTCATCAAACCTCAATTTACTCATCATTCTAGCATAATTTAACCATACTCATGACATTTAAAGCATAACTTACTTGGTGTAGCTCCAAACTCTTCAAATCCTTCAAAAGAACACCAACCCTAGCTTCTCATACAACCCACATACATCATCATGGAGGTTGGGAGGTTGAATATTTGGTGAGAAATAAAGAAGAGAACAAGATAAGAGTAGCAAATGAAAGATAAAAGGGCTAGGTTCAAAGTTGGTGAAGGTTGGGAACCAAATTCATAAAGGAGGAGAAGAGAAGGTCATATAGAAGAAGAAGAAGACATGAAAAATTACCCTTCAATTAGAAAACATCGTGAGAACAAGATAAGGAGGGTCTTTACAATTAAAAGAATTGTGTTTTTAAGATATATGTCACTTGCCAAAGAATGCCTTAGCTCCACTAAGTCTTAAAAACACAATTCACTTGCCACATGTCTAATGCTTATAAACTAAATCCAATTCCTATTCTAATTGTCTACCAATTTTCAATGGCACTTGTCACTAAATCCCATAGTCATTTATAAAAATTTTCATTGCCATTTGACAGTAAACTCTACAACCATTATCAATTGTTTTGCCACTTGGCATTTTTCCTAGTCCAAAATATCCTTATATTCCAAAAAATTCCCCAAATTTTCTCCAAAAATTATAATTCACTACTTATACATTCCCACTTAATTTTTAAGACATGAAACCATAATTTGCATCATATTCACATTAAAACAATTATTTATACCCGAAAAATATCAATTGAGTGCATGAACAATTATTTTAATGTGTGCAATAATCAAATTCACATATGTGTGTATGCTAACATTATGTATGAGCATGTAATGCAATTTCCTTAATATATTTTTGATCTCACATGTACCAAATTTTGAGGTTCCAATCTTTAGTATAGGAACGGGATGTTACAACAACATACTTCAACACCATTATCATGATCATTCAATCTCAAAACAATCACCATATATGTTTCATTTACAACAAACCATGAAGAACAATCATATACTTGTTTTGGCTCTAAACTTTGAAGATTACATAACCCTAGCTTCCATACTACACGACCATCAACATTTAAGGTGGAATAATTTGGGTCATTTTCTTCAAAGTGAAGATAACAAATTTTGTTGAAGTGGCAAGCGAAGGATGAGAGTAAAACTCAAGATGGTGAGAGTTAAAGATGTCGTAAATGGAGAGAAGGAATAAAGAACAAAGAGAGAATGAAACTAATGAAAGGCAATTTAAAAGATGGTCTTTTATATGGTGGTTCATGAGGAAGATGTGTGGCAAGTGTAGTGACACTTGTCACTGGCCACGTCTACTTCCTATGGTTCCATTGGTCTTTTAAATAACTAGTCTATTTGTCTCCCAATTTCCAAACCATTTGTCACCCAATTTTCAATGCTACTCACCAATTAACCCTAACGCCACTTGTCAATAATTTCTACTGCCATGTGACACTTATTTCTATTGTCATGAAGCAATTTATCATGCCACTTGGCTTTTTTCCTAGTCCAAAAATGCACAAAATTTTAGAAATCTCCTAATTTCAATAAAAATTCTAAATTAATAATTATAATCATCAGACCAAATTCAAGACACAATAATCCATAGTTCACAATTTATATCATAATCATCTAAAATTGTTCATACCCCAGAATATGTCAATTAAGTGCATATACAATCTTTGTAATGTGTACAATTAATATTCACGTGTGTGTGCTAATGATATGCATATGTATGCAATGTACCTTATAATTTCTCAATGTTATTTTTATATACAATGGTCTAGGACCTTATGTCCTAACCCTCAGTATGGAATAACGAGATATTTCTCTATCATAACAAAATTTCATCCTCGAAATTCTCATCTAATTGATCAAACTGATGGGTGTTCTGTTTTCTCATATTCTCCTACGTAGGTGTTTTGTTTTCTCATATTCTACCACGTTTCCTACGCATCTTCTTCTCTCAAATGATTCTTCCAAAGGACTATAACCAATGGAAGCACTCAGTTTTTCAGTTGCTTATTAGGATAACCCACTATCTTAAGTCACGACTCGGAACCACATCAGGCACATGACAACTGCCGCATACTTGGACTAAGGACATTCATAGTATCCTTAATTTGACTATGTAAGGCTAACCAATTTTTTAAAAAAAAATTAGACAGCACAACGGTTGTATTTTAAACATCCCAAAACCTGCAAACAATTTTAAACAGGCTTCTATATTGACACCAAAAATTTTATTACAACTTCAGGACATTAAAGTCTACTCAAAGCAAACTTGACAATAGTATCAAAGTTTATACATAAGGTCTTTTACAAGGAAAAAATAGTCAAGAGTTAAATTTATAAAATTATAAAGCATATCTGTATACCAATCTAATAAAATAGTTTAAGAGCCACTATACAACTAAAGGACAAAATAGAAACTATCCAAGTATGATAATGTCCTGAAACTGTCAAAAGACCATACGATACGATCTACTCAGAACTTCAAGCTCACTAAATTAACCTGCATGGTTGGAAAGCAGAGGGGGGCTGAGTACACTATGTACTCAGTGAGCAGGAAAATCATATGTCACGAGTATAACTCGATACATACCAAGACAGTATAGATAACCCATAAGGTAAACATACAACACCAAAAAAAAAACGTATAGGCCTGGCCTGTGACTCAATGTATACTAGTTAGG
Source organism: Erythroxylum suave (assembly GCA_027563595.1). NCBI lineage: Eukaryota > Viridiplantae > Streptophyta > Magnoliopsida > Malpighiales > Erythroxylaceae > Erythroxylum > Erythroxylum suave. The sequence goes on along the minus strand of JAOSBN010049212.1, from coordinate 9,128 downwards.
AACCATATAGACCTAGCCTATTAATTCACTCATCCAGTAAACATAAGTTCCAGTTCTAATACACAAAAGCATAAAAACATCATATGTATAAATCAAATCTAGTTAGAAAAACGAATATCAAGGTAAGCCAAACCAACCATATGTGACACCACTAGTCGGCCAAACGAGTGTGCACACCCACTAATCCTTGGTGTTGACTCGACTCATCCCTTGTGAGTTCGGACAACAATCAACAAGAGTGTTATGACCTAAGTGATGACCTCGTCAGTGTCCAGACCCTAGGTGTGGAATCACCTGCAAGTCCCATAGAAAGATGTCGATACGGGGACTTGACTTTTATGTAACAGCGTCAAAGGTACAAAGGTCGCTAAATCAGTTGTGCCCAGCACACGATTGGCTAATCGTTTCCTCACCAATCATAAAAAATCATATACAAATATTGAATACTAAAATCAAGTAAGACACTATGCCTTTATTTATCGGTGCAACCGATAAAATGGAAACTTGCCATGGCTCTAAGCCAAAAGAGAACATACAATGAAATTACGGCTTAAACATAAATTTTTTTTATAGTTATACACCATCATATAATTGTATAAAACACAATATCATTGCCTTTAAGCTATAGGATTTGACTATTAAGCTTCTCACATAATTACTTCCTTACCATTCACAGTAGCTTCTCTTTTGCATTTTCTAAGGCATTTAATGCCTTTAACCCAATACTTGCTCATTTTGAAACATACTTAAGCACATCTTTATCCATGCACGTTAGGCCATTACTCATCTATCTAAGCAACAATTCAAGTTTACTCTAAGTAAACCTAAAAGCCTCTTTTCAATGCACGCCATCAAAATCCTAATATCCTAAGCCAAGTTCATTTAGGCATTTTGTCAAACACTTAATGTGCATAACTTTCAAGTCACATTTTCAAGACTTTATCATAATAAGTCATGCTCCTATCATGTCATATAGTAACACTTCTACTCAATGACACATTCCACCACTCCATTCAAACCAATTTCCTTCATTTAAGCTACATTTATCAATTACACAACTCATTAAATTAATCCACTTCTTCATCATCATTGGCCCAACCTTAACTAACATACATCTTCTTTATTCTTCATCATCAATTCACATTATAGATGCAAAATTAACACCATAGAATTCATTTAAATCATCAATTTTGAGAGATATCAAAAAATTTACAACTTTCACCAAAAGGGGGCATTTTTGGTCTTGACTTAAAAGGATCTCGAATTTGACTCTTCTCTGACCAAACATAGTGAATTTACCCTTTTGCCCTTAGCTTATGTGAAATTACCATTATACCCTCCAAACTTTCCTAAATTTGCAATTAGGCCCAAAATTTGAGAATGACCAGAACTTTTATTTTCATTTTGGTCCTCAAAATTTTGAAAATTATAATTAAGCCCCTTAAATTTATAAAATTACATATTGTTCCTCCAAGAATTGAAAATTTTCATTTAAGTCCCTTAACTTTTAACAATTTGCAAATAGGCCCTTACGTGCTTCGACTTTTCCAATTAAGCTTTCTAAGTGTCCCATAAGTCTATAAAACATGTCTAATCACCTCTAAGGCATTAGAACACATTAATTCAACCGCCATGGTCATATCCATCCAATGGACTCAGTTTTTCATAATTAAAAGCTTATATGTCATAAATCTCCAAGATTTTGCATACCAATGAACTTTAAGTTCATTAAGGGTATATAACATTTTTTATCACTGAGATACATACCAAAATGGTTCAAATACATCTTTGAACTCATTACAACCATGTATATATTAATATACAGTAGTATCTCCAAATACAACATAATATAAAAAGCTCAGAGAGTCCAGTGTTAAATAACTAGTCCCTCAATATAACTCAGATTACTCACAATTTCAACTTCCTATCTCGGTAACACATGTGTTAGATTAGGTCAATATCTCCTAAGCATACTCACATGTAACAAATTGTGAATCTAACAAATCTTTGTTGGTAAGGCTAACTCATAAGTCAATGGTCCTATTCTCTCAATAATTTCATATGGACCTATATATCTTGGGCTTAACTTACCCTTTTTGCCGAACTTTAGAACACCTTGCTAAAGCGACACTCTCAAAAACACTTTATCTTCCACTTGATATTTCATATCTCTTCGATGTTAATCCACCTAACTCTTTTATCAGTCTTGTGCCCCTATAATTCTATTACGGATCAATGTCACTTTATCAACAGTATCTTAAATCAATTCTAGGCCTTCGACAATCCTTAGACCCTTTTCATCCCAATACAAAAGCAAGTGACACTTTTTGCCATTCAATGCCTTATACAGTGTCATACTGATGCTACTATGATAATGATTGTTAAAAGCAAATTCAATCAGGGCTATATATTGATCCCACGCTTCTGGGAACTCCAAAACACAAGCTCTGAGCATATCCTCAATAGTCTTAATTTGTTGGCAATCAAACATTTAGCCACATATTCAGCCACTTGCTTCTTCATCCCTAGCCACCAGAAATGTTGTTTCAACATATTATACATCTTGTTAGTACGAGGATGCATATCATAGACTACTATGTATGCTTCCTCTAGAATTTCTTTTCTCAAATCATGTACATCATGAACACATATTTCTTGCTTCAACCACAATGTATCATTTTCCAATTCAAATTCAGAATTTAGATTCACTTTTAATTTCTCAATAAGATTCACTAATTTTGGATCCTTACTTTGGGCTTTTCTAATCCTTTCACGTAAAGCTGATCTTAATTTCATTGTAGCTAATAATACTTCATTTTGCCCCAAATTAACTTGACATTCAATGCCCTTAATTGGATTAGATTTGGTAATCTCGATACCTAAATTTTTTCTACACTGTTATTGGATTTTTTGCTTAATGCATCAGCTACAACTCTAGCTTTACTAGGATAATACTTAATTGTACAATCATAATCTTTAAGTATCTCTATCCATCGTCGCTCTCTCATATTCAACTCTTTCTGATATATATATATATATATATATACACTGAAATGTTTCACCATGCAGATAATGTTTCTAGAGTTTCAAAACAATTATTAATGCAGCAAGTTCCAATTCCTGTACTGAATAATTAAAATTATAAGACCTTAAGTTTCTCGATGCATATGTAATCACTTTACCATACTACTTCAGATTATATCCTAATTGTGAAACGTCATTATATACTACATAACTTCCACATCCAGATGGAATAGATGACACCGATGTTGTAGTAAATCAGTGTTTTAATTCCTCACAACTCTTTTTACATTCATCAGTCCATCTGAATGGTATATTCTTCCTTAAAAGTTTTGTCAAAAGGGTTGAGATCAGTAAAAACCCCTCGATAAACCTCCAATAGTATCCAGCTAATCCAAGAAAACTCCATATCTCAAACACATTTCGCAGAGTTTCCCACTTCATTATTACCTCTACTTTCTTTGGGTCTGCCTATATGCCTTGTCCAGATACTATATGACCCAAAAATACTACTTGATTAAGCCAAAATTCACACTTATTAAACTTGGCATAAAAGTGTTTCTCCCTCATGATATGGAAGACCAACCTCAAATGTTCAAAATGTTCCTCTCTACTTTTCAAATACACTCAAAATATCATCCATAAACACAGTCACTAATTGATCTAAGTAAGGTTGGAACACTTTATTCATTAATGTCATGAATGCTGCCAGAGACATTTGTCAACCCAAAAAGGCATCATCAATAACTTAAAGTGCCCATAACTAGTTCTCGAAATTCTTAAGTAACTAATTCCTCAGATGGAGTAATGTTTTCTCAATCTCTCAATTGACTTCTTTTCTTGAATGATTTTCTTCAATCATTCAATTTCCCCAGATTCTGTAATGGCTTATTCTGATGTCTGACCATTCTTACTAGTTTCTCAATACATTTCAAATCATTTACAAGTCTCAATTTTCTGAACACAAATGTCAAATGTAACTTCTACCTTATGAATATACTAATATAGAATACATTGTGGACCTAGGTTTCTTTAGCAATAGCAATTGTGTCATCTCAATTTCAAGAACCCAATAACATAGTTTGGATACTTTACAATAAACAAAACACATGTATTCTCTATAACATATTCAACTTCTTATGCCTGAGTCTCATTTCTAACTAACTCCAATATTCACTTCTGATTTATTCAATAATCATTCATTCTTAGAAATGGAACATTTGATCTACATGATATAATTCGATGAAAGTCTCTATCAAAATAAGATTTCTCTCCTCAGTCATCTGTATTGTTTACATAATCTTTATTAGTCAACTATATTCATCATCACTTTCAGCCATTCTTAATACCTCAATAAGATCAATTTTGACTATTCATGATATCTCAATAAGATCAATTACTATCATATCTTATGTAGCACTCCACTTCCACTAAGCACGTATCCATATATCCTGAGGACATTTGGACACACACCGTGTGAAAGTGGTGTGCTAGAGTAGTCAAATAACTCTCATTACAAATTTTTCTCAAACATCACATGCTTTTTTTGAAAAACCAATGATCAATTTTTGCCCATTTTATTCATAAACATCATAATCAAAATTGTTATTACACTCATTGTTCAATCTCATTTACAAACATTTCCAATTTGGAAAGTCATTACAAAGCAAAATTATTCAGATACACCTGGTACAATATTTGTAGAATACATTCTTTAATACAAAAAAAATAATGGAAACAAATATATATACAGACTCTAACTTATCCCAACCTCTATCTTTTATCTATTTGTAGTGGCTAGAATCTAATTTGTTTAACTAGAGATGGCCTCTGAGCCTAAAAAAATTGCAATTTTGTTGAGTTTTGAGAACTCAATGAGTTAACTATCCTTGATGGTTTACTTGTATCTTACGACACATCAATTCATGTAATCATATAATTCACATCATTTCATTTATCATCGTGTAGCATCAATTAACACTTTATTCATTTATTTCACATATCACATTTAAACAATTCAAACAGTGCATTCCATCATTTAATCATACATATAAGTTATATATGCAATACTAATGAGACTCACTTCCAATTTTTATTGTTGTGACCGGGTACCTGTAACTATCATATATCTATTGTGGATATCGGGCTCATTAATAACTGTCCCTTATCCATTGGAGATACATAGCTCATTTTACATAGTGAGCCAGAGGCTCTTACCACTAAGCTTTAAGCTCTTTTTCGGTGGCTACTCCGTTCACAATAGCCTTTACATTATCATGCATTCATGTAATGAAATGCATCACATGTATTTAGTCAAGCAATTGTGCTCAGTCTTACACTTTTACATTCGCGTTCACATTCTCATTCACATTTATCATCAGACCATTATCCGACATTCAACAATTAAGTTGAGAATCACTTATTAGTTAAATTCACATTCAATGAGCACTTCTAATATGTTTTACATGCATCAAATGCCTTGAACATATAAAATCCGGAATCAACACATTCATAGTTACCATAAAAATTCAATACAGAATTTAAAACAAAAAATTAATCATATGAGACCATCTAGGTTACCACAGCACGCTCCAAATTAGCAATTGTTTCCATGATCCAGAAATGTCTGAATGCTAAAGTTATAACCTGTGTATCAACTATTAGAATAGTGCTCTAAAGGCAATCACCTTTAGCACTTATGTACTGACTTTGTTTTGATTAATAAAGTTGAAGGCATTTTTCATAAATTTGGTATTCTTTTATTTATGAATTGATGTTGATCTTAAATCGAATTAATAAAGTCCATGATACAAAATATAGCATGAAGGAAATCATGATAAGATCATGGTAATGAGATTCCTATCATGTTCAATGATGATAGTATCTAAATAATCCCTAGTTATAAGATAAACAAGATGGGACATTATTAATCCAAATAGACTAACACATGTTATACTCCTTGATTTGATCAAACAGTGGATCTCATAAACTACAAATATGAAATGTTTACAGTTAACATGTGGATGCTTACTAAGGGTTGAGAGTACATAGGATGATCCGCTATGAGATTATTATATGAATGATCTATCGAATGTTAATGATTAATCTCATCATAACTATCGTGCAAATATCTTTAGAATTTAGGTAATCAAAGATATCTTGGATACTAATCCTTTGCTTTGACATCATTCCTTGTTATCTCATTATGAGGTTGCTTTTAGGGTTATGATTGGGTACAACTATTGGTATTCGAAGGTAATTAGGTATCTAATAAAGCATTCACCACTCCTAATAAAAGGAGATGATACCTACAATCTCTTATCAAGGTCATTACTCAGGAGTCTCTGGCCAAAGCAGTTATGTGTCCTGAAGAGAGTCTTCAATGACACTTAGAGTAATGAGATCCTAGAATAAGAACTAACATTATTTGGACAAGATGTGACATAGTTAGTCTAGTAAGAGTTGACACATAGCCCATACTCTAAACCAAGTGGGGTATAGTATGGTGAAAGGATGAATTGCATAGTAATTGTTTATAGAAAGGTTTATAGGTTGGGCAATTAACTATTGAAGAATTCAAGTGTTAATCCACTTATATTTTGACAAAATGGCATCATAAAACCCTTCATGATTTGATTGAATTAACACTTAATTCAAGTGCCTTAAATAATCGGGAACCTAAAAGTCACACGCATAAAAGATTAAATGAAAAACATATTGTGTATGGACAAATTTAAGTAGGCCATGATCGTGACTCATAGGCCAGGATCGTGGCCAAAGGTGAACCCATTTTTTAAAAAGGTAATGGCCACGATAGTGACAGAGGGCACGAATTAGTACAAAAGTGAGTTCTTCACTTATGTACACACTTATACACATTAGAGACTTGATAAGGGCTTTAGAAGAGTTCTAAAGAGAGTGAGAAGAGTTCTAAAGAGAGTGAGAAGAGTTCTTGAGTTATCTTTATACAATTTTTGTAATTGTTGTATAAATCAACATGCATGCAAGATAACCTTGAACTATCTTTCATTTGAACATCTACTTGAATTCATCAAATTTGGTGTTCTAACACCCTTACACATTGTTTCATCTTCCTTTTTTGCGTGTTCTTGGAAGGTGTTTACAATAACCCAAACAAGGAGAAGAATCAAGAAAGGAGGAGAAATAAAGGTAAAAATGTTTTATATTTCATGTTATTTACATATCCTTGTATGTATGCATGATCTTGTGTTTATAAGCATGCATGTGATGCATGCAACCATGGCTAACCCTATATTAACATCATGCAATACACACATTACACACACATTATTAATTGCACAATCACATAAACATGTAATTGTACATATATGTATAAGTGTAATGTATAATGTATACTCATGTTGACTATTCTATCCTTAATCACATCACTTAATTTTTAACAACATTATTTGTATGTGTTATCCTTACTCTTAGGTTCATACGTCAAAGAACTTGGTCATTCAAATAACATAATTCAATCATTCATATTTCTTTTCTAGCATTGTATGATCACATAATATTCAAGTTCTCCTTCATTCTTACTAAATATACATCTTTCAATCATTCACTAAGGTTATTTTAGCTACCTAAAATCAATTTATCATTCATCTACTTAATACTCATCATTTATTTTAATGGAATAAAATTAGCCATCATAGGTTCACCTCCATTCTCATAACATCCCAAAATTCCATATTTGAACACTTAATATACAACAATCCATTCTTATCTTTATATCCTCAATCATCACCCTAAACATATCACTCTTTTTATCTCTTATTTCCACATCAAACTAAGTATATTTCAAGCTCCATTCAAGCCTAAATACATCATAGGAAAGCATTGACAAGTTTATAATTCATATATGTATATAATTTGGGACAATAGGTATAACTTTCATTGTGGATGTCAGATTAAGGTCATTCAAGTATGGTTTCGATGAGGACAACGAGTTCTATAACTTCCATGAAAACCAAAGAGAAATTTTGTTGTATAAAGGGTCAAAATTGAACATTTATGTAGGTATCCAAAGAAAATCCGCCCAGCAAACATGATGTCCCTCCAAATGGACATGAACGGAATTGGAACGTTGGAATTCCAAAAAATGTGCTTCTGCACGATCGTGACCTTTTTTGAAAATCACGATCATGCTTCTGTATAATCATTACCCGACAGAAGGAAAACCTTCTGTCACAATCGTGCATGAGAATCATGATCATGCATCTGCACGAGCGTGAATTTTGGAGAGAATCACGATCTTGCAAAAGCACGATTGTGACTTTTGGTGAGAGGTGATCCGTCAATTACTACTAATAGTGGGTTTTTGAGTGATTTATGAACTAGTTAATGTTAGGATGTTTCCATATGATGTATTTAGGTTTAAATGAAATGAGATCTTGAATGAATTTAATTAATGTTAAATAAGGGGATTAAGGCGAGTAAAGTGTATTATGTATTAAAGAATGATTGGAAGGTGTTGTTGTTGGATCGGAAACATAAAGCATGCACAATTTGGAAAATGGTAGATTTCAAACTATTTTGGAAATCAAAATTTCAGTAGAAGCAACATAACCAAATCAACATATATAGCCATACTGATACAGTATAAGGATAATAAACATAAGAACAAGGTGGTAGAAATTATATTACCGACTCCTTCACTACAGCTTTATCTCCTTGCTGTGCTATCCTATCCTCGGCAATGTATCCTCTCCTAGGAGATATATTCTCTTCTCCATATTGTATCCTCGACCAATTCAATTTACCACGTGTTCTTCTTGGACAACTTGGTTAGCTAGATCTTTTAGTGGGAAAGGAGGAGAAAACTTGAAGAAATTTTTTCCTTAGAAGAAAAAAGCCAATTTTTGAGACACTTCTTATGCAATTTTTGTCTATACCACGCAAGATAGGAGAGAGAGAGTAAAAAATGCAAGAACACCTTCTTACACCTTCTCAATTTCGGTTTTGCATCAAAAGAAAGAAGAGATTTGCATCAAATGCACCACTTCTTTCTTTAATCATTCATAAAGAAGCCAATAAATGAGACTCTTCTCATTTGTCTTTAAGATGGCTATATGAAAAGACAA
>JAOSBN010049201.1:16040-45040 GCA_027563595.1 Erythroxylum suave | reverse complement strand
TATTCCATTAGAATATTGATATATAGAAGGTATTATCTATCTTGAAACCTACCTTAGGAATTTATTTATATAGGTGAAAATATTGTTGCTAAAAGGAGAGCTGAGTATATAAGAATTTAAGTAATAGATCTTCCATATTTTATACCTATTATCACGCTTAGTGATGATAAATCTCTTATTAGAGATTTGATTAGTCTCATCCTCTTGGAAACCTACAAATGTACAATAATGCAATTGTGGGAGCCTACTAGGAGAAATTTTAAGAGAGGTAACTTATTAGAATTGGTGGGGGGATAATACTATGATAGTTGAGAGGGATAACCTTAAGTTGAATGCTTCATCTACTTCTTTTGCCCTTACTCATATTCCAATAATTGAGACTAATACAATACAATGTCAAGATGATAAGATAAAATCTCTAGTTCTAATTCATGAATTTCATAAAGTTACTTTTGAGGTCAATACATTTGCTAATCATTATATGGTCAAGCCTAATGATTTGTTACTACCAACAATATTTGGCTTAAAGGCTCAACCTCTGTTCATTGCTTCTTCTTTAGAATTGGTAGCTTAAGAAAAACTTCCCTCTACTAATGATACTTTTTTTGAGGGCTCAAGGTTTGGTCTTATTATTTCTCTTTTAGGATTTTTAGCACAAATAAATCTACTTCTACTAATGATACTTCTGTTAGGGTAAGTAAGAGGAGATCTAGGATGAAGAATAAGTGATTTAGGGGTCTTTCTATCTCTTGATGTCTTTTATATCCTAGAATGTTACAAGTATTAATTGTCCTAAAAGATAACAAGCCCTTAGGAATTTTATTCATGAAATAAAACCAATGTTTATTGATGTTTTAAAGTCTAAAATTAAGGCTAATAAGTGTAAGATCTTAAGCTTTATGGGTTAAAAAATTGCAATTTAGTTTCTAACCATGATTTTAACCATTATAGTAATATAATTTTTTCTTTAGTCCAGATCAAGAAGAGCTCTATATGCTCCTTGCTACTAACTACCGAATGTACCTAAGTATTATCTTGGTACAAGGTATAATTAAGATATTTATTACTTTGGTTAATGGCTCAAACCTAGCTTATCAAAGAAGATAATTGTTGGACAATTTGAGGAACATTCATTCCACTTAATTTAGACTTTAAATGATAATGGGGGATTTTGACAATAGTATTCTCAGCATAAAATTTTCTAGTAATTTAAATATGAACATTTAGAATATTGTGTTACTAATATAAAGGTCAAAATCTAAATTATGATGGGAACCTTTATAGTTAGAGTAACAAACAACAAGGTACGTAGAACATAAGGAAGAAGCTAGATAGAGCAATGGTTAATTAAAAGTGGCTTCAAATGTTTCTTATGACCTCAACTTCTTTTTGTAGTTGAACATTCATACACCATAGTCCTATTATTATCCAAAACTTATTTTCTTCATAACTAAAAAGAGCCACTTTTCGCTTTAACAATTTCTTTACAAAAGTTATTGGGTTAGAAGATGTAGTTAGGAAAGGAATGTATTTTGAATGTTTTAAATGCTTTTTTTGTATAAGAAATCTAGGAATGGTGAAGAGAGAACTTAAACTACTTAACCTTGGTAGATTTAGAGACATTTAAAAGCATGGTGATGAGTCCAAAGCTCTTTTCCTTAAAATTCAAGAAAAAATTAGCAATTATCCTAATGAAGATAACTTTCTTATAAAGAAGAAAAAGAAACTTTATCAGAAAATACGAAGTTTTGGAGGTTCAAAATTCCATTATAAAATAGAGAGCATGTATCTTTTAGCTAAAAATGGTGGAATTTTTTTTTTGTATAAATCAATCAATGCAAGGAAGAATTTCAACATAATCCCCTACCTTTTGAAGCAATACGGAGGGATATATATTTTACAAGATGAGATTAGTAATGAAGTATTTCATTAACTCAAGAATACTATAAAGACCTAAGTTACCTATTCCTTTTCTCTTCAGCTGGTCAGAAGCTACATCAACTATTAGTTGTTTGTAATGAATTATTAAACTTGAGTAAACATTTAACTAGTGAAGAATAAAGATAGCTTTATTTCAACTAAACCTCAGTAAATCTCTATGTCCAAATGGACTTAACAATTTATTCCTTCAAAAAGTTTGACCTGGTACCTATGATGTGACTGCTAAAGTGATCATTGAATTCTTTAGCAATGGAAAATGTTAAAGAAATAAATAGAACCTTCATAACCCTTATCCCAAAGACTCCTAACCCTTCCTATATCTCGAATTATAAACCAATATCATGTTATGAAACTTCGTATTAGGTCATTCTTATAAGTGAAGCTTAAGGTGCCTTTGTCTAGAATAGTTTGATTGGTGATAAAAACCTCCTTTTTAAAGAGTTGTTTACATCTTATAAAAAAAGAGAGTTTCCCTAGGAATTGTGTAATTAAATTATAATTTCAAAAGTCATTTGACCTTTGGTTAGAGCTTTATTATTCACATACTTGAGGCATTTGGATTCCCACATGTGTTAGTCAAATGGATCCATTAGTGTGTTATAACAACATGCTATCATGTGATAGTTAACAAAAGTCCCATTGGGCTTTTCTATAATGGCTAAATGCTAAGAAAAGGTGATGCATTGTCTCCTTACATTTTCATCTTATATATGAAATAATCATATATAACATCAGAAATGATCCAAGCTTTGAGTATTATAGTAGGTGTAAGAAGTTGAAAATCTATGACCTATATTTTGCAAATGATCTTTTAGTCTTTTGCAAGGCTAAAGATAAATATATGAGCTTACCGATGTCTTTCATGAATATTTTTTACTAATTTTTAGGATTTACCCTCAGTAACGAGAAGAGTTATTTGATAATCTTAACAAGTGGTAAGCAATTATCCAATTATATTTCCTCCATCACTAGTTTATGATATAAATATCCTATTTTTTTCTACTTGGGCTAGCCTATAGTTTATGAGACAAATATCATAGTTTCACCTACTCGGGCTAGCCTATCTCTACTATAAGATTATTATATAGAGATTATATCTAATTATTGGAGAGGATATAAAAGAGGATATTCAACTGGTGCTGCAAAACTTTCTCATTGGCAACAAGGACACTCTTAATCAAGTATGTTCCTAACTCTTTATATATTTTATATTTCTTACATATTTTTCTTTCGAAGAGATGATTAAAGATATTAAGAGTTTAATTAAAAATTCCTCACGTTAAGGACTAATTATTCTCACACTTATTACAAGGTTAATTAGGTTAAAGTCAATTTGCCGAAATCAATTAGTAGGTTAGGATTGCAATCTCTAAAGATTATCAACACGCTCTTATTGATTGAAAGAATTTGGAGAATTCTTTCCAATAGTGAAGCATTATGGGTGATATAGATTTAAACATATTTGTTAGAAGGTAAAAGCTTTTAGGAGATTAAAAGAAATTATAAAACTTTATGGTTTACGAATCAAAATTTAAAATTTAGGGAACTCCTTAATACTAGTATCCAATGTAAGGTTAAGAATGGCAAGTTGGCTTCATTAAGGTTTAATAACTATTGATCTTATAGTTCCTTATTAAACTACCACTAGATGCACTCTCTAACTCACTAATATCTTATATCTACTAAGGTAAGCTTAATAATTATTAATGGTGGGTGGCAATTGGAGTATATGATAATGTTAGGCCCCATTTCCGGAGTTTAATTCAAGAGTCAAACATATGTGCATCACTTTGTAGGGTCCCTTTTATGGAATCTCATTAGCCAACATAGGTTCATCTCTATTCTCTTAACATCCCAAAATTTCATATTTGAACACTTGATATATGACAATCCAATCTTATGTTTATATGCTCAATCATCACCCAAACATATCACTCATTTTTATCCCTTATTTTCACATCAAACTAAGTAAATTTTAAGCTCCATTCAAGGTTAAATGTATTAGAGAAAAGCATTGATAAGTCCACAATTTATATATGTACATGATTTGGGTCAATTAGTATAACTTTTACTATAGATGTCAGATTAAGGTCATTCAAGCATGGTTTCCAAGAAGACTTCGAGTTCTACAACTTCTATGAAGACCCCGAAAAGATATTTTTTCATCTTGAGGGTAAAATTTCACATTTATAAAATTATCCCAAGAATGTTCGCTTAGTGGACATACGTCCCTTCAAACGGACATGAACTGAGCTGGGACATTAAAATTCTCGAGAAGGTCCACCCAGTGGACATCAAGTCCCTCTAGCAAACATTTACAGGTCAAATTATAGATTTCCAACTCCTACAAGTTACCTATAACCACTCTTATACATATCTATCATTTCTAACTCATTTTCCTCATCATTTTCACTTCGTTATCACTTCCATTTCAACTTAATATCATTTACAACTGAATCATATCTTTCAAATACGATCTCCAAAATTTACAAACTTTATATCATTGGAAAACTAAAAGTATATACTACAACTTCCAAGAAGACAACTTTGTCTATATCAGCCTAGGTTAGTACAATTTTACCCCTAAAAACAGAACACAAAATTTACCCCTATTAATGCTTGAAAACGCGATACAAAAACTTGGAAAGTCATGAGCAAAACATACATATATTTCATTAACATAAAATGGTAGAGTTTTACAAAGCTTTAATGGGAAAGAGTTTTACAAAGCTTTAATGGGCATTTCAAGAGCCAAATACATCATTGGTCTCATAATCTAAAAATACAAAAATACACGTGTGAGTGATACTTGAAATGCGGCTAAAGCCTTGAGTTTTCATAATCTAACTTAAATAAAAAAATTATAAAATCTTGGAGTGATGCCTTGACTCTTAATCACTCGATCTCTTGTTCGTCACCTGGAGATGGGGATAAGGGCATGAGGGTGAGCTAGAAGCTCGTGGGTAACAAGTTTATAGCGGAGAAACAAGCAAACCATTGAAAACATTCATGATCGTAGTAAAATGCTTTGCAACCATAAAATATGTATTTCCCAAATTCTCATACTTGTCAAACACATCATAAACAACATAAGATATGTATGTCTCAAATTCTAAAACTTTTTAATAAATTCATACACATTATAAGCAATCATAATGGTTTAGGTAGTCTATAACCATGAGGAAGTTTTTGCGAATCTCTAGTAATAACAGAATGGACCCTTTAGGTAGTCCATAAACATGAGGGAGTCCATGACGAAGCTCCAAGCCACTAGCCGGAAGGTGGGTGAAGTCTTTAACATGGTCAACGTGCACATGACATAACAGAATGGACCACCTAAAAGCCACACAAACATGAATTTTATATTTATAACATGTTGCACATTTCGGAATCATGATTTCCATAAGCATGATATTTTTTGAATACAATTTTCATCATCATTTCATAAACGTCATCAAGATTCATGTACCAAACATATATCAAATACTTCATCCATTCAAGAAGCAATAAATGCAATATTTATAAAGCAATTGAAATCGTTTAAATCTTTTGATTTGGAAAAATACTCATGGCTCATTAACTCTACTATAAACATGTAACCCACCTAAATTCCTTGCTTAGAAACTTACTTAAAAATGCCCTTCCTCTTGCTCCTCTTGCCTCACTTGATTCCATTTAACATTAGTAAAAATAAAATTCAATAGGAATTAAAATTAAGAACCCTACAAGCATATTGACTAAAATTTGATTCCAGAAGACTTAAACCCATGCATTTCCTAAGCTTCACGAACCAAAACCCTTTCAAAAATCCAAAGATTAAAATATGCTTACCTTGAATCTTCACCAAACAAAGAGATGTTTGGATCAAATGGAAGCTCTTCTTTTCCTCTTTCTTTTTCTCACCCTTAAAAACACCCTTAAAAGCTAAGAAAAGATGAAACTCTAACTTGCTTCTTCCTTTTTCTCTCTAATGGCCGACTCTCTCACTTCTCTCTCTCTTTTTCATGTTTTTCACTTCCCTCTCTCTTCATTCACGTTTTTCTCATTCTAATGCACAAGACACACTTTTCCCTCTTGCAATTCTACCCTTAATGAGTGCTAAAAGTCATCTTTACCCTTCCTTTAAAGCTTTATGGCTTTTAATCTTAAGCGACATGCCAAAATAACCCTTAATACATTCTTAATTCATTAATTTCACTAACTAGTGAAATAAAATCCTACTAACATTGAAATAAATAATTAAACTCCAATATTTAGTCTATCATGACCTTATAATTTATTCTAAGGAAAAAATTCAAATTCCATGCTTATTTTATAAAATATTATGTTTAATTCAATGAAAAAATTCAGGGGACAACATTTCTTCCCCTCTTAAAAGAATTTTGTCATCGAAATTCTTGCCTGAGTCATTGAAGATGTGTGGATACTTCTCCTTCATGGCCTTTAACGGCTCCTATGTGGCCTCTTCCTTTGAATGGTGTTTCCATAAGACTTTAACTAGCTGAACTGTCTTCTTCCTGAGGACCTTTTCTTTAGTATACATTGAAGATGTGTGGATACTTCTCCTTCATGGCCTTTAACGGCTCCTATGTGGCCTCTTCCTTTGAATGGTGTTTCCATAAGACTTTAACTAGCTGAACTGTCTTCTTCCTGAGGACCTTTTCTTTAGTATACAGAATCTCCATTGGAGTCTCCTCATAAGTCAAATCATCTCTCAACTATACCTCAGTGGTTTGAATGACGTGTGAGGGATCTGATCTATACCTTCTTAACATGGAAACATGAAAGACAATATGGATCTGTGTCAATTCTGGTGGCAGCACTAATCTATAGGTCAGTGGTCCAATCCTCTCAACAATCTTGTAAGGACTAATGTATCTTGGGCTCAATTTGCCCTTTTTGCCAAACCTATGACTCCTTTCCAAGGAGATGTCTTAAGAAAGACTTTCTCACCAACTTTAAACTCCATTTCCTTTTGTTGTGCATCAATATAGCTCTTCATTCTATCTTGAGTTGCTTTGAGCTTTTGCTTAATTAGATTGACCTTGACAACTGTCATTTGGAGTAACTCTGGTCCTATTAATTTCCTTTCTCCTTCTTCATCCCAGCATATAGGAGTTCTACATCTTCTTCCATACAGTGCTTTATAAGGAGCCATCTGAATGCTTGAGTGGTACGAATTATTGTAAGCAAATTCAACCAATGGAAAGTGCTCGTCTGAAGCAATTTGAAATCCATCACGTATGATCTGAGCATTCCTTCAAGTGTTCGAATGGTCCTCTCAGATTGACCATCTATTTGGGGATGAAAAGTAGTGCTAAAATTTAACTTGGTCCCAAGGCTTCCTGCATGCTTTCCTAAAATCTCGAAGTAAACTGAGGGCCTATGTCAGAAACTATGGAATCTAAAACCCATATAGTCTTACTATCTCATTAGTGTGCTTCTTTACTAGCATATGCAGAGAATTAGTCTATTTAATTGTTAGAAAATGGGTTGACTTCGTCAAGCTGTCTATAATAACCCTTATGGCATCATGCTTCTACAAGTCTTGGGCAAATCCATCAAAAAATCTATGGTTATCTTTTTCCACTTCCACTCATGAATGGAAAATGGCCTTAACTTACATAAAGGTGCCTGGTGTTCAGCCCTGACTTGCTGACACACTAGACACTTGCTTGCATATTCTGCTACATTCTTCTTCATATCTTTCCACCAGAAATGCTTTTTCAAATCTCTGTACATTTTGATGCTACTTGGGTGCATAATATAAGGTGCATTATATGCCTGGTCAAGTATCTCATCCTTTACCTCCTTGACATTCAAAATGCAAAGTCTATTGCCTATAACCATAAGTCCATCATCCCTCACTTCCACTTCAGATTACTTGCCATTCTTAATTTCTTCTTGGAGCTTATTCAAATTTGCATCTTGTTCTTGTAACTTCTTAACTTTCTCTCTAAATATCGGTCTTACTATGAAATTAGCAATAATGCAATCAAATTCCTCCTATTTCAAGCTTATTCTAAGTTTAGCCATCTCTTCCAACAATGCTAAATAAATTGGCTGAACATGGGCTATGGAGGATTTCCTACTCAAGGCATCAACTACTACAGTTTCCTTGCTTGGATGGTATTCAATTAACAAGCCATAATCCTTAAGCAACTCTAACTATCTTCTCTGTCTCAAATTTAGCTGTTTTTGGCTAATAAGTACTTGAGACTTATATGATCCATTAAAATCCTCGTCTGAACTCCATACAGATTATGTCTCCAAAATTTCAAGGAAAAAATTATTGCTACTAATTCTAGATCATGGGTTAGGTAATTCAATTCATAAGGCTTTAGCTGCCATGAGGCATAAGTTATTACCTTGTCTCTTTGCTTCAAAACAAAACACAATCCAAACCTTTCTTAAAGCATCACTGTAAACTGTGTAACCCTTATCTGCCATGGGCAAGGTCAGAATTGAAGCACTTTTCAATCTATGCTTAAGCTCCTCTAAGCTCTTATGACATTCACCACTCTAGATAAACTTCTGATTTTTCCTTAACAACTTGGTCATTAGAGTTGCTATCATGGAGAATCCTTGAACAAACCTCCTATAATATCCTGCCAGACCTAGAAAGCTTCTCACTTTTTCCACTGTCTTTTGCGCATTCCATTTCACTACTGCTTCAATTTTCCTCGGATTGACATGTACCCCATCCTTCGAAATTACGTGTCCAAGGAATACTACCTAACAAATCCAAAATTCACACTTGCTAAATTTGGCATAAAGCTCCTTCTCCCTTAGAGTTTGCAATTCTATCCTCAGCTGTTCCTTATATTCCTCTTCACTCTTGGAATAAACCAGAATGTCATATATAAATACTATGAAAATTTGGTGTAGATATTCTTTGAAGACCCTATTAATGAAATCCATGAACGCAGCTAGAGCATTGGTCAATCCAAATGGCATGACTAGGAATTCATAATGCCTATACTTGTCCAAAAGGCTGTTTTATATACACCAAATTCCCTAATTCTGAGCTGATGATAGCCTGACCTGAGATCAATTTTAGAGAAGACCTTTACTCCTTGTAGTTGGTCAAACAGATCATCGATTCGTGGAAAAAGATACTTGTTCTTAATGGTCACCTTGTTGAGCCTCTGATAGTTAATACACATAAATCATGTTCCATCCTTCTTTTTAACAAACAGAACCGAAGCTCCCTATGATGATGAACTTGGCCTTATATACCCCTTCTCTAATAGTTCTCCTAATTGTTCCTTAAGCTCCTTCAGCTCAGCTGGAGCCATTCTATACGGTGGCATGGAAATAGGTGCAGCACCTGGAATCAGATCAATTGTGAATTCAACTTCTCTTACTAGTGGCAAAGCAGGTAAGTCTTTTAGAAACATGTTTGGAAATTCCCTCTTAACTAGAACATCTTCTAACTTTCCTTCATTCATCTTGGTGTCCATAACGTAAGCTAAGAAGGCTTCACACCCTTTTCTCATCATCCTGTCAACTAGCAAAGCTAGAATAATTCTTGCTGATGGTGTTTTTCTGTCTCCTTTAAAAGTCACCTTCTCACCTTTGCCAAGATCAACTTTTACCTCTTTGAGACTGTTGTCTAACTTTGCATGATATTTCTCCAAGGTATCCATTCCAAGTATCACATCTAGGCCTTTTAAATCTAAAGGCATTAAGTTCACTACCATTCTAGTACCATAAAAAAAAAGTTCACAATCTCTATATGCTTGACTTATTATCACATTTCTCCCTACAGGAGTACTAACAATCAGTTGACTATCCAATGACACCAAATTAACACCATATAATGTCATGTTTGCATAAACAAAAGAATATGTGGAGCCACAATCAATCAATAAATATAATTCTAAACCAAATAACTGAGCCATACCTGTAATAACTTTAGGTGTGGCTGCAGCTTCATCTTTGGTCATGGTAAACACCTTTGCCTGTGCTTGAACCCTTGGCATTCCTGGAGAAATAACCTTCTTTGCCGCTCTAGAATTTCCTACCTTAGTGGCTGGCCTGGTTCCTACTGTTTCAGCTCTCTTTGGGAATTGCATCTGTGACCCATCTTGCCTTAGTTCTTGCGGTCATTCCCTAACTATGTGTCTCCTTCTCTTCGCATTGGAAACATACTGTAAGTAATTTGAAGCAGTCTCCTCTATAAGACTTCCCACAATGCTCACATTGGGGGTTCATGTACCTACTCCTCTCCATCCTTCTATTGCCTTTTACAATTGAGGCTTGCACTGAAGCTGCTTTGGCTTGCTTGCTCTTAACAAAGCCACTATTTCCCACTTCACTATGCGTGTGGAGAGTTCTCATACTCCTCCCAGGCATGGGGGTACTCATTCCCTTCTTAGAAGACTATTCTCGGTTCTTCCTCTTCTTTTCTACTTCATACTTTATGTTCTCTAGTTTCTTAACTTGGAGTGCAGTATCTACCAACAATTGATAGTCACAAAAATTGTGGATCAATACTTTCTCTTGGATCCCCGAATGAAGTCCTCCCTCAAACTTACGACACTTATCCTCCTCAGTCTTAACAATGTTGGCCATATACCTTGAAAGCTAGGTGAACTTCAGCTCATATTGACTCACACTCATGTACCCCTGTGTGAGATTTAGGAATTATCCTACCTTCTCTTGAACATAGACTTTAGAGAAATATTTCTTCCTAAAGGCTTTTAGAAAATTTCTCAATGATAACACTGGTGATATGACCTGACTATGGGGCACTAATTGCCACCAATGGAGTGCATCTCCTTGCAGCAAGCTCACTGCATAATCCAATTTCTCCTCATCTGAGCACTTAATCTGAATTAGGACTCTCTCTTTCCTTCTCAACCATGCTTCAGTCTCTTCAAGATTCGTAGTCCCATTAAAGTCTACAGCCCTATACTTGCGGTGCTTGACATACTGTCCACTCCTCTCCACTAGAACTTGCATTGGAACTTGTGGCATTTGGTTCATAGCATGCGTGAAAGCCTGCGCAAAGACTTGAAAGAAATGTGGATCCATGGGGTTTACTTGGGGCATAGGAGGAGGAGGTAGTGGCATCTCATGTTGCACACTAGGTGCCTTAAAATCATAAGTAGAGCATGTCCTTGCATCTTATAGGACATGAGATTCATTCATACTTCCTTGGCGAGAGCGAGATCAAGATCGAGTCATAGCTCCTCGAGTTCTCCTTCGAGGTGGCATACTCACTCCTTCAATTTAAAACCATTTTAAATGTTTAGTTCACGTTTCATGTCAGTTTTAAACCTTGCATATGTGCATGTAAAGCCTTCTTAAATCATGCTTCGTGTAAAACAATTTCACATCATGTGAAACAATAAAAAACAATAAATTTTTTTCATTTAAATCAGTGCATGTTCATTTCATGCCTAGGATACTCTTAAACCTAATTGCTCTGATATCAAACCTATTAGGCCCTGTTTCCGGAGTCTAAATCGTGAGTCAAACGAAGTGCAAGACTTTTTAAGGTCCATTTTATAAAATCTCATTAGCCAACATAGGTTCATCTCCATTCTTATAACATCCCAAAATTTCGTATTTGAACACTTGATGGACAACGATGCAATCTTATGTTTATATCCTCAATCATCACCCAAACATATCACTCATTTTTATCCCTTATTTGCACATCAAACTAAGTACAATTTAAGCTTCATTCAAGCCTAAATATATTAAAGAAAAGCATTGATAAGTCTATAATTTATATATGTACATGATTTGGATCAATTAGTATAACTTTCACTATTGATGTTTGATTAAGGTCATTCAAGCACAGTTTCGAAGAGGACTTCGAGTTCTACAAATTTTGTGAAGACTCAAAAAGAGATTTTTCCATCTAGAGGTTAAAATTGCACATTTATAAAACTAACCTAAGAATGTTTGCTTAGTGGACATACATCGCTTCAAATAGACATGAACTAAGCTGGGATGCTAAAATTCCCGAGAAGGTCCGCCCAGCGGACATCAAGTCTGTCCCGCAGACATTTACTAATCAGATTCTAGATTTCCAACTCCTACAAGTTACCTATGACCCCTCTTATACATATCTATCATTTCTAACTCATTTTCCTCATCATTTTCCCTTCATTATCACTTCCATTTCAACTTAATATCATTTACAATTGAATCATAATCTATATTTGGTCATCAACCTAAAAACATCACCTTTAAACTTATAGACATCCCTCATACATTTCTACACAGGTTTAACCCTATTTATTACTTTTATTTCATCTATAACTTATCACTCCACTTCTTCCCATTTTAAGACACCATAGTACTCTTATTCTATTAGATCAAAATAGAAAAGCTATAAAGTGTACCACATACACCCTATGTAGCATCACTAACTTGTAACAATCATATCTTTCAAATCTGATCTCCAAAATTTACAAACCTTATATCATTGGAAAGATAAAAGGATATACTACAACTTCTAAGAAGATAACTTTGTATATAACAACCTAGATTAGTACGGTTTTATCCCTGAAGACAGAACTTAAATTTTACCCCTATGAATGCTTGAAAATGCAATGCAAAAACTTGGAAAGTCATGAGCAAAACATAAATATATTTCATTAACATCAAATGAAAGACTTTTACAAAGCTTTAATGGGAATTTTAAGACCCAAATTCATCATTGATCTCATAATCCAAAAATACAAAAATACACATGTAAGTGATACTTGAAGTGCGGCTAAAGCCTTGAGTTTTCATAAACTAACTTAAATACAAAAATATGAAATATTGAAGTGATGCCTTGACTCTCTATTGCTCGATCTCTTGCTCTTCACTTGGAGATGGGGATGAAGGGGGGTGAGCTGGAAGCTCATGGGTAACAAGTTTATAGTGGAGAAATAAGCAAACCATTGAAAATATTCATGATTGTAGTAAAATGCTTTGCATTCTCAAACTTGTCAAACACATCATAAACAACATAGACATTTATTTCTCAAATTCTAAAACTTATTAATAAATTCATACACAATATAAACAATCATAATGGTTTGGGTAGTCCATAAACATGAGGGAGTTCTTGCAAATCTTCAGTAATAACAGAATGGACCACTTTGGGTAGTCCATAAACATGAGAGAGTACGTGAAGGAGCTTCATGTCACTAGCGGGCAGGCGAGCGAAGCCTTTAACATGGTCAACGTGCATATAATGTAACAAAATGGAGCATCTCAAACCCACATAAACATGAATTTCATATTTATAACATCTTGCACATTTTGAAATCATGATTTCCATAAGCATGATATTTTTCAAATAAAATTTTCATCATCATTTCATAAATCATCATCAAGATTCATGTACCAAACATATAGCAAATACTTCAATCATTCAAGAAGCAATAAATGCAACATTTATAAAGCAATTGAAATTATTTAAATCTTTTGATTGGGAAAAATACTCATGGCTCATTAACTCAACCATAAACATGTAACCCACCTGAAGTCCTTGCTTAGAAACTTGCTTTAAAATGCCCTTCCTCTTGCTCCTCTTGCCTCACTTGATTCCCTTTAACATTGGCAAAAATCTAATTCAATAGGAATCAAAATTAAGGACCCTACAAGAACAATCACTAAAAATTGATTCAAGAATACTTAAACCCCTACATTTTCTAAGCTTCATGAACAAAAACTTTTCCAAAAATCCAAAGGATTAAAATATGCTTACCTTGAATCTTCACAAAAAAAAAAAGATGTTTGGCTAAAATGGAAGCTCTTCTCTTCCTCTTTCTTTTTCTCTTCTTGAACACCACCCTCAAAAACACTTTTAAAAGCTAAGAAAAGATGAAACCCTAACTTGCTTCTTTCTTTTTCTCTCTAATGGCCGACTCTCTCACTTCTCTCTCTCTTTTTCATGTTTTTCACTTCACTCTCTCTTCATTCGCGTTTTTCTGCTTCTAATGCACAAGACACACTTTTCCCTTTTCCAATTCTACCCTTAATGAGTGCTAAAAGTCATCTTTACCCTTCCTTTAAAGCTTAACGGCTTTTAATCTTAAGTGACATGCCAAAATTGCCGTCAATACATTTTTAATTCATTAATTTCACTAACTAGTGAAATAAAATCCTACTAAAATTGAAATAAATAATTAAATTCAAATATTTATTCTATCATGACCTTATAATTTATTCTAAAGCAAAAATTCAAATCCCATGCTTATTCCATAAAATATCATGCTTAATTAAACGAAAAAAATTCAGGGGCTAACATTTCTCCCCCCCTTAAAAGAATTTCGTACTCGAAATTCTTACCTGAGTCATTGAATATGTTTGGATACTTCTCCTTTATGGCCTCTAAGGGCTCCCACACAGCCTCTTCTTTTGAATGGTGTTTTCACAGGACTGTAACCAGTGAATTGTCTTGTTACTCGAGACCTTTTCTTTAGTGTCCAAATCTCCATTGGAGTGTTTATATAAGTCAGATCATCTCTCAAATAAACCTCAGCGGTTTGAATGATGTGGGAGGAATCTGATCTATACCTCCTTAACATGGAAGCATGAAAGACATCATGGATCTTTGTCAATTCTGGTGGTAGCACCAATCTATAGGCCAATGGCCTAATCCTCTCAACAATTTCGTAGGGACCAACATATCTTGGGCTCAATTTGCCCTTTTTGCCAAACCTATGACTCCTTTCCAAGGAAATGTCTTAAGAAATACTTTCTCACCAACTTTATACTCCATTTCCTTTTGTTATGCATTAGTATAGCTCTTCATTCTATCTTGAGTTGCTTTGAGCCTTTTTTTAATTAGATTGACCTTATCAACTATCATTTAGAGTAACTCTGGTCCTATTAATTTCCTTCTCCTTCTTCATCCCAGCATATAGGAGTTCTACATCTTCTTCCATACAGTGCTTCATAAGGAGCCATCTGAATGCTCGAGTGGTATGAATTATTGTAAGCAATTTTGACCAATGGAAAGTGCTCTTCCCAAGCACCTTCAAAATCCATCACACATTCCCTAAGCATTCCTTCATGGGTTCGAATGGTCCTCTTAGATTGACCATCTGCTTGGGTATTGAAAGCAGTGCTAAAATTTAATGTGGTACCCAAGGCTTCTTACATGCTTTCCTAAAATCTCGACATAAACTGAGGATCTTTGTCAGAAACTATGGAATCTAGAATCCCATGCAGTCTCACTATCTAATCAATGTACTTCTTTGTTAGCACATGCAGAGAATCAGTCTGCTTAATTGCTAGAAA
Organism: Erythroxylum suave; assembly: GCA_027563595.1. Taxonomy (NCBI): domain Eukaryota; kingdom Viridiplantae; phylum Streptophyta; class Magnoliopsida; order Malpighiales; family Erythroxylaceae; genus Erythroxylum; species Erythroxylum suave. Next base: position 29,842 of record JAOSBN010049201.1, on the reverse strand, counting down.
ATGAACTGACTTCGTCAAACGGTCTATAATAGCCCATATGGCATCATGCTTCCTACAGGTTTTGGGCAATCCCATCAGAAAATCCATCGTTATCTTTTTCCACTTCCACTCAGGAATGGACAATGGCCTTAACTTGCCTGAAGGTGCCTGGTGTTTTTCCTTGACTTGCTGACACATTAGACACTTGCTTGCATATTTTGCTACATCCTTCTTCATACCTTTCCACTAGAAATGCTCATGCAAATCTCTATACATTCTGGTGCTACCTGGGTATATGGCATAAGGCGCATTGTGTGCCTGGTCGAGTATCCCATCCTTTACTTCCTTGACATTCGGAATACAAAGTCTATTGCCTACAACTATAAGTCCATCATCCCTCACTTCCACTTTAAATTGCTTTCCATTCTTAATTTCTTCTCGGAGCTTATTCAAATCTACATCATGCTCCCCCTATTTCAAGCTTATTCTAAGCTTAGCCATCTCTTCTAACGATGGTAAATAAATTGTCTGAACAGGGGCTATAGAGGATTTCCTACTCAAGGTATCAACCAATATAGTTGCCTGCCTGGATGGTATTCAATTAACAAGTCATAATCCTTAAGAAACTCTAACCATCTTCTCTGTCTCAAATTCAACTCTTTTTGGCTCAATAAGTACTTGAGACTTTTATCATCTGTTAAAATCCTCTTCTGAACTTCATATAGATAATGTCTCCAAATTTTCAAGGAAAAATTATTGCTACTGATTTTAGATCATGGGTTGGGTATTTCAATTCACAAAGATTTCGATACCGCGAGGCATAAGCTATTAGCTTGTCTCTTTATATCAACACACAACCCAAACCCTTTCTTGAAGCATGACTATAAACTATGTAACCGTCATCTCCCACGGGCAAGTTCAAAATTGGAACACTTGTCAATCTGTGCTTAAGCTCCTCAAAGCTCTTATGAAATTCATCACCCCAGATAAACTTCAGATTTTTCCTTAATAACTTAGTCATTAGAGCAGCTATCATAGAGAATCCTTCAACGGACCTCCTATAATATCCTGCCAGATCTAAAAAGTTTCTCACTTTTGCCACTGTATTTGGTGCATTCCATTTCACCAATGTTTCAATTTTCCTCGAATTGACATGTACCGCATCTTTCGAAATTATGTGTCCAAGGAATACCACCTTATGAAGCTAAAATTCACACTTGTTGAATTTGGCATAAAGCTCCTTCTCCCTTAGTGTTTGCAATACTATCCTCAGATGTTCCTTATATTCCTCTTCGGTCTTAGAATAAAACAAAATGTCATCTATAAATACTATGAAAAATTGGTCTAGAACACACTATTAATGAGATCCATGAACGTAGCTGGAGCATTGATCAATCCAAATCGCATGACTAGGAACTCATAATGCCTATAACGTGTCCTAAAGGTTGTCTTATGTATACAGAATCCCTGATTCTGAGCTGATGATAGCCTGACCTGAGATCAATTTTAGAGAAGACGTTTACTCCTCGCAGCTGGTCAAATAGATCATCGATTTGTGGCGGAAGATACTTGTTCTTAATGGTCACCTTGTTGAGCCTCTAATAGTTAACACACATGCATCATGTTCCATCCTTCTTTTTAACAAACAGAGCCGAAGCTCCCCATAGCGACGAACTTGGCCTTATACACCCCTTCTCTAATAGTTCTCCCAACTATTCCTTAAGCTCCTTCAGCTCAGTTGGAGCCATTCTATATGGTAGTATAGAAATAGGTGCGGCACCTGAAATCAGATCAATTGTGAATTCAACTTCTCTTACTGGTGGCAAACTAGGTAAGTCTTTTGGAAACACGTTTGGAAATTCGCTCACAAATGGAACATCTTCTAACTTTTCTTAATTCACCTCAGTGTCCACAACGTGTAGCAAAAAGGCTTCACACCCTTTTCTCATCATCCTATTAGCTAGCAAAGCTGAAATAATTCTTGGTGATGGTGTTTTTCTGTCTCCCTTAAAAGTCACCTTCTCACCCTTGCCAAGATCAAATTTTACCTCTTTGAGACTACTGTCTAACCTTGGATGATATTTCTCTAAGGTATCCATTCCAAGTATCACATCTAGGCCTTTTAAATCCAAAGACATTAAGTCCACTACCAGTTTAGTATCATCAATAAAGAGTTCACAATCTCTATATGCTTGACTTATTATCACATTTCTCCCTACAGGAGTATTAAAAATTAATGGACTATCCAACGACACCAAATTAATACCATATAATATCATGTTTGTAGAAACAAAAGAATGCGTGGAGCTAAAATCAATCAATAAATATAATTCTAAATCAAATAACTGAGTCATACCTGTAACAACTTCAGGTACAGCTGCAGTTTCATCTCTGGTCATTGAAAATACACTTTCCTGTACTTGACCCCTTGGCCTTCCTAGAGGAATAACCTTCATTGCCTCTCTAGAACTTCCCACCTTAGTGGCTGGCATAATTCCTATTGTTTCAGCTCTCGTTGGGACTTGCATCTGTGACCCATCTTGCCTTAGTCCTTAGGGACATTCCCTAACCACGTGTCCTTTCTCTCCACATCAGAAACATACTGCAAGTAACTTGAAGCTGTCTCCTCTATGAAACTTCCCACAATGCTTACATTGGCGGTTCATATACTTACTCCTCTCCATCCTTTTGATGCCTCCAACAGTTTATGTTTGCGTTGAAGCTGCCTTGGCTTGCTTGTTCTTAGCAGAGCCACTACTTCCCACTTCACTCTATGTGTGGAAAGTCCTCATACTCCTCTCAGGCATGGGGTACTCATTCCTTTCTTAGAAAACTGTTCTCTGTTCTTCCTCTTTCTATTTTCTTCATACTTTATGTTCTCCAGTTTCTCAGATTAGAGTACAACATCTACCAACAGCTGGTAGTCACAAAAATTATGTATCAATACTTTCTCCTTGATCCCAAAATAAGTACCCCTTTACTTGAGAGGAGTATAAGGACAAACATAAGAGTTTAGCACTTGATATCACTTAATTAGATGACCAATTAAAACTTTAGTATGATTGTACGAATATAAGAGTTTCTCATAGTTCAAGCAAGATCGTTGAAACTTTAGCACTTGATATCAATTGATTAGATGAGAAATTCAAAGTTTAAGTTGTCAAGAAGAAGAAATTGAAGAAACAATAGTGTAAGAGTTTAATCAAGGAGACCAGTAACAAACCCTTATGGATTTCATGAACCAGGGTTCAATGCTGCAAACTAAGGCATCACTCGACCACTGATGTAAGCGACAATATTGGAGATTAAACTAGCTTTGCTAAACATAATGCAAACAAATGTGTAGTTTCATGAGTTAAATGATGAGGATCCTAACTTCCATTTAATGAATTTTGTAAAAATATATGATATCTTTCAATATTATGGGGTCTCGGAAGATGCTATTAGGGGAAGTCTCTTTTCCTTCACTCTTAGGGATATAGCCAAGGTATAGAATAATTCATTAAGCCTGACAAACATCACAACTTAGGAGTAGTTGGTGCATGCATTTTTGTAGAGGTACTTTCTCCCCACTAATACGACAAAGTTGATAAAGGAGATCAAAAAATTCTAACATGGGGAGTCACTTTACAAAACAAAGGAATGATTTAAGGGTTTACAAAGGAGGTTCTCTCTCCATAAACTACCCAAAAAATTCCTTCTCTAAACCTTTTACAATGGAGTTAATCTCCTATGAGAGGAGCTATAGATGCAACTTCTAGGGGATCTATTATACGAAAGATAGTTGAGAAAGTAGAAGACTTGCTAGAAGAGATAGTGAATGATAGTTATCTTTAGTCATCAAATAGAAGTAGACAGTAGTCGACTTTCTAGGGTTATAAAGGAGTCATTACTATCGATTTAATGGTAGTAATGCAGTCTGAGATTGACAATTTAATAAGATAGCTTAATACCCTCCAAGCCTCTTCATTTACTCTAGTTAGAGTAATACAACATAGATGCAAATTATATGGGCAAAATAACCACTTTACTACTGATTGTTTTTTATACAAAATAACAACATGGAGCAACTCAACTATATGGATACATAATTTGGTCGAGAAGGAAGAAAAAGCACTTATTTAAACAATTAAAACCACGAATGGAAGAATCACCCAAAATTTTCTTAGTCAAATAATGCAGGAGGTTAATTTCAACATTGAGGGCCACCTGGATTTCAACAGGAGAAACCCAATTCTACAGACTCTAAGTTGGACAAAATTGTTTACCCCTGATACCTCTGTCGGTATAGGGGTAGCAAATGATGTAGGAGTTATGGATGGTTTAGCAGCATCTACGGAAGGAACCTTATCTACAAGTGTAGTAGTTGGAGGGGGAGGAGGAGATTCAGTACTAGCTGCTATAACATGAGATGCTTCACTTGTACAGTAAGTACCTCCGAATCATGGTTTGAATCTTAGTTGTAAAATAACCTGTCTTCTCTTTGGTGCCATATTTCAACCTGAAATTAATATTAAGCTTCAACTTTTCAAAGTTATGATAAGTAATCTCAGTGCACTAGTGAGAATATACTACAAACATCATATAAAATCGCAACCTTATTTTGTTACATTCAAGGATGAAAAAATTAGAATGAAATTAAAAGAGTTAAAAAATAAATGTCATGTTCAGTCAAGGTGGAAATAGATTAAGAAAAAGAGGGTAAGCAATAAAATTTGTACATAATGAAGAAGTGTAATATGCCACAAGAGAATAAGGGATGATGAATCAAATAAAGGAAATAATTGATCATTTGAAAATAATATTCAATTACAAACACAAGTTAATCGTTATCATCACTTAATTGTAAATCAAAGTCATCTTCTTTATTTGAAGAATTTGAATCAAATTCAGACTCTTCTTCAGATCTCTGGCCCTCCTCATCCTCTCTAGATAAAATTTCAACATATGCATTACATGGATCGTTCAAAGGTTCATTATCCTCATATAGAATAGATGGATTTATTTCATAAGCATCTTCTTGAAATGCTTCACTTTCAATTCTCAATTCTCCTTTTCCATGTGATTCAAAAACACCTTAAGGTTTAACTTTACAAATAGCCAACCAATTTGAATTATCTTGTCGTAAGCTAGGAAAAGGGATGTAATATGCCTAGATCACTTGCATTGCCAACATAAAAGATTCAAATTGTCGAAATCTTCTTCACTTGTTGATTTCAACTAGATTGTATCGACTATGCACTTTTGCACCAACATTTGGAGTTGGATCAAACCACTTACACTTAAATATCACATTTTGCTTTATTGGCAATCCAGGGCACTCAATTTCAAGTATGTCAATAATTTTTTCAAAGTAATCCATCAATTCTCTTTGCATGCAAACTCCAATATTTATTGTTGCCATGCTATGACCATGATATTATGTATGATATCTGTATCCATTAATGAAATACACCAGATATGATTTAACAGTTCACAAAAGTCCTTTCGCAAGATCTCATATGAACTTGTTCTCGATTGGATGTTCTAAGGCCTACAGAAAAGAAAATACCAAATTAAAACTACGATCTTGTGGTTTGAACACTTAAATCTTATAATTCAGTCATTTGAATTATAAAGTGTGTAAGTTGATGTTCTAAGGCCTATAGAAAAGAAAATAACAAATTAAAACTGCGACCTTGTGGTTTGAACACTTAAATCTTTTAATTCAATCATTTTAAAGTATATAAGTGAAAACTTACATACTGTTCGAACCATCAAGGAAAATGTCTTCCAACTTCTTTATTGACATCATCCTGTGTTTTGTTAGGCATGAGCTTATGTAACAATTCCTCATATATTCTAAAAACATTATTATTCATGTTTAGTTATGAATAACACTAAAATTTAAATGATAAATAATCTATTTCATCTTACTGCACGAAAGGTTAAACCTCTTGATAGTTCAATAAAATATAAACATGGGCAGCCTCAATTTCTTCTTCTGTTAACATTATTCTCATTGAACATCCATATGTTCATCTAGGATATGTGAAAATGGATAAATTATCATTAGTATCAGTAGTTCATCGTAATCCCCCATCGTCATTACGAGGAACTTTTCTTTCTCTTGTGTGAACATGCGGCTCAAAGTAATGTGAACAAAATGTACTAGCTTCCTCCACTAAGTAAGCAATACATGTCGAACCTTTAACTCTAGCCTTATTTTTCACATTTTTTTTCAAGTGATGTAAATACCTATATGAGTGAATAGGGTTATACGATTTTAGTTATGAAAACATGATATGACATCAATTACAATAATTTGTGTTAAATTACGTAACTCACAAATGGATACATCCAACATTATTGAACTAGACCGGCTAGTTTAGCCTCGTGTGCTAAATGGACAAGTAGATGGTCCATACAGTCAAAGAAGCTTGGAGGAAATATCCCTTCTAACTTACACAAAATTACTAGAATTTCCCTTCTAGTTTTTCCATTTCAACCAACTTAATTTCAGATGATGTTAAGCTTTTGAAAAACAAACTTAATTATGTTATTACTTCCCAAACCTTATTCGGTAGCAACTCTTGGAATGAAATTGGAATTAGCATTTGCATAAACACATGAAAATCATAACTTTTCATCCCAAATAATTTGTACTTCCTCAAGTCCACACACCTTGCCAAGTTTGAGACATAACCATCGGAAAACTTTAGACTTTTCAACCATTCACACAACATTTCCTTTTGCTTTTTAGACTAAAGTGTAACATGTTTTCGGATATTACCAGTGCAAAGATCTTTATGTAACTCATTCCTTCCACAAAAAAGTTTCAAATCAACTCATGACTTTGCATTGTCTTTTGTTCTCCCTTTAATGTTCATAATGGTATTGAACAAATTGTCAAAAATATTTTTTTTCAATATGCATCACATCTAGATTATGACGTATCAAATTTGTTTTCCAATATGGAAAATCCCAATAGATGCTTCGTTTTCTCCAGCCAAAGTTTCTGCTAATGCTTGTATTAATTTCATTAGCTTAAAATTTTGTAACTTTCAGCAAGCCTAATTCATTAATCTGTTGCAATATCTCTTCACCAGCTTTATGAGGGGGAGGAAGTGATTTTACCATCTTATTCTTAATGAAATTTTGTTTATTGCACCTAAATGGATGATCTGGAGGAAGAAAGTTTCTATGGTTATCAAAACAATATATTTTTCCTCGTCTGGAAAATAAAATGCATCTAAATCATTGCCACAAAAAGGATAAGCAAATTTTCCTACTGTGCTCCATCCGGATAACATGGTATATACAAAAAAATCACTAATTGTCCACATCAAAGTTTCTCTCAACATAAAATTTTATTTCAGAGACACATCATATGTCTCAACACCATATGACCAAAGATGATGCAATTCAGATATCAATGGTTGTAAGAATACATCAATTTTATCCTTCGGATTTGTAGGCCCTAGCACAATCATTGTCAAGAACATATATGCCTCTTTCATACACATCTATGGAGGCAAAATATAAGGAGTAACTATGACTGGTCATGATAAATATTGCTGGTTGGATTGATCAAAAGGTTGGAATCCATCCGTCGACAATCCCAACCTAACAGTAATGGGTGTCATTGAAATGTTTCTATGCTAATGCATTTGATGGATGACTCATTATTCCATTTTCCTATTGCTGTTCATTATGCCATCTCATGTGAGACACAGTAACATCAGAAGCATATAATCTTTGAAGTCTCAGAGTTAGCGAGAAATAATATATCCGCTTCCACAGTACTAACTTTCCTTTCATAGATAGCTTTCTAGGCTTGAACCTAAATTGTCCAAAAAATTTGCACTCTTGTAATTCCACATCATCACCCCAGTACATCATACATCCCAATTTGTAACAATCAATCTTTTCAACAGGCAAACCAAGACCCTAATAAGTTTCTTCATATTGTGAAAACTATCAACCATTATGTGATCATAAGGCAATGATTTATTATAACATCCAAGAATTTTATCAAAACTATGATCAGAAATATGCCCTTCAGATTTTATGTTCAAGATATGAGCAATTGATGACAATTGAGTCATTGTCTCACAATTTTCCCTTAGTTCTTGGTCAGTTGAGTGTAGTAAGTCAAAAAATTGTTTGGATTGTGGGTTTGGTTCTTCTTCAAGATTTTCTATATTTTCCTGAAAGGGATAACCAGATGCATCATAAACCATTTTCATGTTACAATTTTCATTTGCATCCATATTATTTGTTCTAAATCTAATCCCCCCTTTAAACTCATTTAAGCTTACTGATGATTGTGCTTCATCAACTCTTGAGGTGCTACTAATCAATAGTTCCCCATGTTGTGTTCACTCAAAATAATTTGGGGTAAACCCTCTTCTCAACAAATGTCCATTCACTTCATCAATAGGAAGGAAATGAATGGCTTTGCATTTTTTACATGGACATATGATCTTAGGCCTATCCATATATGCAGATTGATAATATGCATAATGAATAAATGCTTCAACTCCCTCAATCATCATGTGCTATTCATCTATACATCTAAGATCTATCAACATGACTCATTTCTACAAAACTGTCTATTTAAAATAGTCATTCTATAGTCAGTATCGTTCATGTTCTCCAAAATTTACATAACATCTAAACTATACACAAAATCCCCTAAGTATTAACCAATTGATTTAATCACCTACAATTGATTTCCAAAATAATGGTATGTGGCATTGTTTACACCTGTGAATCAAGAAAACAAATTCTTGTTATAACTCCTAGGCTTGTGGAATTTTTCACTGATAAGCCTCACGGGAGCTGCATCATGGGTTTCCAGCCTATATACCGTCCTAAGGGTTTATTATAGAAAGCAATTGTCTTATCTATAAAATGTATTAATTGCTTATGATAATAAGTTTGCATTAGTCAAATTGAAGTTGATTAATGCAAACCGATCGAACTATAACATCTCAAACTAATTCGACATATAGTAAATACTTAGATTATTAAAGAAAAACATGGAAACTTATCAATGATTAGAAGAATATTCTAAACAACAACACAAAATGAAGACCTCCTTTGCATTCACACAAAATACAAAGGTATCATAATCATATTATTAAGGCAATACATATAGTAAATATTAGTTGGACGACTAACCTAGATGGATGGACAAACTTAGACTACAACAAAGAAAGAAGAGTGATGCTCTTTAACACAATATAGGAAATGTGAAAAAGAATATCAAATATTTAAGAAGAAGAGTCATTCAAGAAGAAGAGTCATCACCAATCAAACTATATATGCCTCTTATTCCTTTTCATTAGAGGCTTAATCGAAACAAACTAGGAAAATAATTTGAGAATTTTGGGGTTTCTTTTTTCCAAAATAATTTACCACCAACCTATTAGTAAAGCTAAATTTTCTAAATTTTTGAATGACATAAGTGCTAGTGCATCCTTAATGCCTTAGTTAATTGTCAAGAAAATTTAACTTCAAAAGTTGAAACTTGCTATTGTATCCCTATAACTAACTAATAATTTTGTTAATAATCCTTTAGGTGTGCTAAAAGATGGGTTAATTAAGATTAAGAGTTTTTATCCTTACTAAATTTTTTTATCTTAGAGATAGCAGAGGATATAGAAATTTCCATCATTCTACGACTTTCTTTCTTAGCCATTAAATCATCAATAATTACTGTGAATATGGTAGGTTGTCATGAATGTGAAAAATGAGGTAGATGAATTTAATGTAAATAATTCAAGTAAATATCCTTTTTTTTATAACCATGTTTATAGAATTGATTACCATTGTAACGCTAAACTCTCTGAGCTTTTCGTATTGTGCCATATTTGGAGATATTCCTGTACATCAATATATACATGGTTGTAATGAGTTCAAAGATGTATTTGAATCCTTTTGGTATGTATGCCAGTGATATAAAATGTTATATGCTCTTACATGAACTTGGTGTTCATTGGTATGTGAAATCTCGGAGATTTTCGACATATAAGCGCTTTTAAGTGTGAAAAAAAGAGTATTGGATGGATATGACCATGGTAGTCGAATTAAATGTGTTCTAATGCCTTAGAGGTGATTAGACATGATTTATAGACTTATCTAACACTTAGAAAGCTTAACTGGAAAAGTTGATGTACATAAGGGACTTAAATGTAATTTTTAATTCTTGGAGGACCAAAAGATAATTTTATAAAGTTAAGGGACTTAATTATAATTTTCAAAGGTCCGAGGACCAAAATAAAAATAAAATTTTTAATCATTCTCAAATTTTGAGCTTAATTGTAAATTTAGGAAAGTTTGGAGGATATACTGGTAATTTCACATAAGCTAAGGGAAAAAGGGTAAATTCACTATATTTGGTAAAAGAAGAGTCAAATTCTAGACTCCTCTCCTACTTATGGTCATGCAGCCCCCATTAAACATTAAAAACACTTGGTTTTAATTAAAAAGAAAGGAGAAGAAAGAAGAAAAGAGAACGAAGAGAGGAAACATTAGGTCATCACCAAATTCCACCATCTTTTTGATTCTTTAACTCAAACCAAGGTGTTATAAGCTAATTGGGGTCAAGGAACTCAAATCTATCATTAGATTTGAGAAATTCTCAAAGGATTGGAAGATATCACCAAAGGAAAGTATAGGTAAATTTTGTTTAATCTCTCGCTACATTAGGATTTTGAGTTTGGTGTTAAGATAAGTTGTTCTCCATGCTTGAGTATGCATGAATCATGGTTTAGGTGAATGAAATGTATCATAGAGAGGTTTCTTTAAGTTAAAATAGAAAATGTCCCCTTTTGGTGAAAGTTGTAAATTTTTTGATATCTTTTGAAATTGATGATTTAAATGAATTCTATAGTGTTAATTGTGCATGTATAATGTGAATTGATGATGAAGAATGAAGAAGATGTATGTTGGTTAAGGTTGAGGCAAAATGATGAAGAAGAAGTGAATTAATGTAATGAGTTGTGCAATTGATAACTGTAGCTTAAATGAAGGGAATTGGTTTGAATGGAGTGGTAGAATGTGTCATTGAGTGGAAGTGTTACTATATTATGTGATAAGAGCATTAATTATTATGATAAAGTCTTGAAAATGTGACTTGAAAGTTATGCACATTAGTTGTTTGATAAAATACATTTTGATGGTAAGCAAATAGGCTTTCATGTTTACTTAGAGTAAGCTTGAATTGTTGCTTAGATTGATGAGTAATGGCCTAATGTGCACAGATAAAGATGTGCATAAGTATGTTTCTAAATAAGCAAGTATTAGGTTAAAGGCATTAAATGCCTTAGAAAATGCAAAAGAGAAGCTAATGTGAATGGTAAGGAAGTAACCATGTAAGAAGCTCAATGATCGAATCCTATAGCTTAAAGGAAATAATATTATGTTTCATACACTTATATAATGGTGTATAACTACAAAAAAGTTATATTTAGCTAGTAATTTTATTGTATGTCTTTTCATGTATAAAGGCTCAGGAGATAGGACTCAAGGAGCTCGTACCAAGGATTTTTTAAGGTAAGGTAGTGCATAACTTTTTTTGAGGTGAGTTGGGGAAACCGTATTTGTCATATAGGATTAGTTCACTTTAAGGCATGTATGATGACTTATATATGAATTTTGAACCTAGGTAATGCTTAGTAGAATAAAATCTCAAATAGATACTAATATGCTTGTGTATTTATGAAATGACATTGTTTTGATCAACTATACATTTGAAGCACAAAAATTGGCTTTTATTTCATGAGATAATGCTTTGGAAATTTTCATATGCATAATTGAATCATGTATGCTACATGTTTATGTTCTCTTTTGGCTTAGAGCCATGACAAGGTTTCATTTCATCAGTTGGACCGATAAATAAAGGCATAGCACTTTACTTGATTTTTATGTACTTAATATTTCTATATGATTTTTGTGATTGGTGAGGAAAAAATTGGCCAATCGTATGCTGGGCACAACTGATTTAGCGACCCTCATACCTTTGACGCTGATACATAAAAGTCGAGTCCTCGTATTGACACCTTTCTATGGGACTTGTGAGTGATTCCATACCTAAGGTCTGGACACCGATGAGGTCATCACCTAGGTTCATGATGCTCTTGTCGACTATAATCCAGACTCACCATAGATGAAGTCGAGCCAACACCAAGGATCGGTAGGTGTGCACGCTAGTTTGGTCGACTAGTGATGTTACACATGATTGTTTTGGCTTACCCTGATATTTGTTTTTCTAATGAGATTTGATTATACATGTGATGTTTCTTTGCTTTTGTGTATTAGAACTGGAACCTATGTTCAGTGGATGAGTGTACTAGGCTAGGCCTATATGGTTCCTAACCAGTATAAGTTGAGTCATAGGCTAGGCTTGTGTGTTTCTATGTGTTGTATTTTCACCTTATGGGTTATCTATACCATCTTGGTGTGTATCGAGTTCTGTTCGAGACATATGTTTTTCTTGCTCACAGAGTACATAGTGTACTCACCCCCTTCGCTTTCTAACCATGCAGGTTATTTTAGTGAGCTTGAAGTTCTGAGTAAATCGTGCAGTCTTTTGATATTTTCGGACATTACCGCACATGGGTGGTTTCTGTTTTCTACTTTAGTTGCATAGTGGCTAATGAACTGTTTTACAGTTTAAATATTTTACTATTTTATTAAAATGATTATGTCGATATGCTTTAAAATTTTGCAAATTAACTTTTGATTGTCTTTTGGTTTGTAAATAACTTTATGTTTGAACAATTTGTATAGTCATTGAGATTGATATTCAGTTAGCCTTGTATAGCTGGGTTAAGGGTATCGTGAGTATCCTTAGCCCGGGTATGTGGCGGTTGTCATGGGCCCGATGTGGTACGAGGTCGTGAAAACTATGATATACTAATCAAAGAGCTCTTTGAATATGAAATTGTAAGACAACATCTAGAAACTTGTCTTTAAGATGTAAGTATAATCAATCATCATAATAAAGAAGTATAATCTATGGAATTTAAAATGTAAAATCTTTGAAGATGTAGGCAAAGGTCAAACACTTTTACCTCCTTAAAGCTTGCAACCCTCTATTCCAATATTGAAAACATTTCCCACTTATTTATATTATGCTTTTTAGGGGAGAATAAATTTTTGGCTATTATTATGAATACTTTATTGTTCAATGTTAATCTTGATAAATTGTCAAATGTTGAGATATGAAAAAAGACTATGGGATATACTATAGCTACCCTTAGAGTCATCAACCCTTATTTTCAATACATATGATTTTGAAGAAGAAAATTATTTAAAAATAATGGAAGCGTAAATCTTAATATGAAAGAAGTTATAAAGGTTGATTTTCTCAAATGGTTAGATATTTAGATAATTTTATCTTATTTTTGATTAGTCATATGTGATTCCAATGCAGTTATACGTAAAAAAGTTTGAATGAGTGTAATGCTTAAGAAAACAATAAGTTAATGGAATGAATGTAATGCTTAAGAAAACAACAAGTTAATCTCCACTAGGAGTTTATAGCTAGTTAGAGAGTTTGTATTAATTATGAGAAACTTAGTGTCTCTACTCGTAAAGATCATTTTCCTTTACTTTAATCAATTGCAATACTTGTACGATATAAATAACAATGTTTCCTAGAGGGATGTTCTTGTGACAAGCATATTGTCATTGCGTTAAAAGACTCACTACTCTCTATAAATAACAATGTTTCTTAGAGGGATTTTTCCCAAAATTCTTTGAATCTGATTGAAAAATATAGTTTTAAAAGCTATTCTGGAATTCTTTTCAAATGAAAAAATTCATAGAGAGTT